>QANY01011424.1:349163-532861 GCA_003255025.1 Datisca glomerata | reverse complement strand
TATATATATATATATATATATATATATATATATATATATAATTATCGATTGTTTTATTATCGATAAGTGAGATAGAATATCTAATTTGTGAAATTAGATAATTTATTATTAGATAATAATTTAAGTCAACTAATCTGTTATTTGTGAAATAAAAGATAAGTTAGTTGATAGGGATAATCATATATGTTAATTTTGAATCAATTTATATCTAGATAATTATTTGATTAAAATAAATATTTAATTCGTAGTAATTGCCACGTATCAATCACTGATGGAGTATCAGAAATTGACTTGCATTACTATGGTGCCACGTGGCACTATAATAGTGAGTGTGCAATACTGTAGTGTCACATGGCACTACAATGGTGTCGTGAGGCACTATGCTAGCTCACGACACACTACAGTGCCATGTGGCATTGTACTTGTACACAATTACAGTAGATATATGATCATTACATTGTATGTTGTAGATTTAACTTATAAATATATAATGGATCCCGACTGATTAAAAAAGAGTATTCGATAAAAAATTTTATTTGATTATCGTGGCGTTGCACAAGTTTTCTTTTATTAAAATAATTATTTCTATTAAAAGTTTAAATTTTTAAAAAGCCTCGTGCCTCCACGCTTCCGCCACGCACGCGCCTGACGACCAGCAATTACAACTTACAAGTAGAAACCTACAAATTTTTGTTATTTGTTTATAATTGTATCATAATAAATTAAGTACATCTCAAATAGATTGGCACCCATTCAATTTATCAATCATTAATAAATATTTTTTAAAAGTTACGATAAACATAAAATGAGAATTTAATTTATATCAAACAAATCTAAAATTAACTAAATAAAATAATTAAATTAATAAAAAATATAATTAAAATTTTGAAATTAAATAATAAAAAATAACTAAAATTGAAGGCAAGGCAATTGCCCTGCCTGCTATGTTGTGCATAAGCACATCAGCTGGTTGTGGCGTGTTTCAAGCGATGTCAGGCCTGACACAGTCATTTAAAGTGACTTCCTATGGCTACTAAAGGATATGCTTGATGACATTTTAATACTCGGTTTCAGGATTAGATTAGAAATGAATCAACACACCTATAATATAGCAAATGTCTAGCATAATGAAAATCATCGTATACATGAGACTTCCTATGGTTAAGGCATAAAGAATCTTTTCTCATGTCTTCCTAATGTTAAGGAGTCTTGGGAGACTGCTCCTTGGAGAGGCTGACTCCATGCCTGAAAGGAAGATATCATTTGTTGGAGTATTGCATACTGAAGGGACCCACCCAACACCTTATCAATATAAGATGCTTGAGACAATGACAATTGACTGTTCTTCGATCCCGAAAGATCTGAATACCT
The DNA here is from genome assembly GCA_003255025.1 of Datisca glomerata. Classification (NCBI taxonomy): domain Eukaryota; kingdom Viridiplantae; phylum Streptophyta; class Magnoliopsida; order Cucurbitales; family Datiscaceae; genus Datisca; species Datisca glomerata. The sequence goes on along the minus strand of QANY01011424.1, from coordinate 531,490 downwards.
AGGACAAAGACAGCTTCTCCAAAATCCTTCCTATCAAAATTCTTTTGCAAGCCAAATCTTAACATCAGATAATTTCCCTACATCATTCCCAATGAGTAGAATAGCATCTACGTACAAGACTAGAAAAACCATTTTCCCTTCGTGTATCAGCTTATACACACAGGGTTCATCCATTAACTATTCAAAACCAAAGTTCTTGACAGTTTCGTCGAATCTAATATTCTACGACGGTGACGCTTGCTTAAGTCCATAAATGGACTTCAGCAGTTTGTAAACCTTGTCGTCTTGGCCATTCACCATGAACCCGTTTGGTTGAGCCATATATATGCGCTCTTCAAGATTGCCATTCAGAAAAATAGTCTTGACGTCCATTTCCCAGATTTCATAATCGAGAGCAGAAATAATGGACATAAGGATTCATATGGATTTAAGCACGGCTACCGGCGAGAAAGTATCCTTATAGTCTATACCTTCTTTTTGGTGTAGCCGTGGCTACTAGCATAGCTTTGAATGTCTCCACATTTCCATCAAGAACTCTCTTTTTCTTACAGATCCATTTACACCCTACAGGTTTTATCCCTTTAGGAGGATCTATAATTTCCAGACTCCATTTAAGTATATCGAATGTATCTAAACGTTCATGGCTTCTTGTCACATGTTAGCTTCAAGACTAGAAATGGCCTGTGAGTAGGAAAAAAGTTCATCATGATCCTTATCTGAGACTACTTTTAAGGCATCTTCATAAGACATGTACATGTCAGACTGTCTCACAACCCTCCCACTACGTCGAGGCTCCATAGACTCTGGCCCCAGCCATGGTTCTTCCATTATTGAATCAGAAATAGTTCCTGATTGGGGAGTCAGTGTCATCCCACTCAATAATTTCTCGAGCGCAAGAGTATTTCTCGGCTTCACACTTCCTATGTAGTATTTTTCGAGAAAATGTTCATTCATGCTAACAAATGTAGACATACCCCTTCGTTCCTTTGTGATATCCTATAAACATGCATAATTCTGATCAACTAGCCAACTTGCCTGTCTTCTTTTTCAGAACATTTTGGGCACCATCATATTCTAAAGTGGTTAACGATGACTTTCATCCATTCCATCTTTCATATGGCGTTCCAGGCACCGTCTTCGATGGAACTTGGTTCAGAATGTATGCTGCTATTTTCAAGGCATATCCCTAGAAGGAATCTGGGAGGGTGAGTAACTCATCATGGATCTAATCATATCCATCAGAGTCTGATTCCTTCTCTCTAATACACAATTTTATTCTGGAGTGCCAGGATGCTGTAAGCTAAGAAAGAATACCTTATTCTTTAAGAAAGTCTTTGAACTATCCTAGCAAGTACTCTCCACTACGATCAGATCGTAGTGTTTTGATTTGTTTCTCTAATTGCTTATCAACCATAGCCTTATACTCTTTGAGCTTTTCAAGCGTTTCAGAATTTTGGCGCATTATATAAACATGACCAAAATGTGAGTAGTCATTAGTGAAGGTTACAAAGTATTCATAACCTCCTCTTGCTTAGATATTCAATGGCCCACATACATCACTATGTACGAGTTCGAGACATTGAACGGCTCTTTCACCCTTTGCTAAAAAGCGTCTCTTGGTCATTTTACCTTTTATAACTAATGATCAGGATTCCAATGGACCATCATTTTCAAGTCTTTTAATCCTCTCCAGGCTAATGTGGCCAAGACGTAAGTGTAACAAAAGGTTAGGTTGAGTCAAACTTCAATCTTTTACTATCCCTTTGTGAATCAACATTCACTTTAGTGTCACTTATCATTGGAACTATAAGTTTTACGTAAAACAGATAGTTTATCAGACGTGCAGTAGTAATTAAGCATCATTTCTAAAAATACCAATATCATTATCAATGAAATTTAAATTGAATCCTTGCTTAATGAAATTAGCTACTGAAAGAAGGTTCTTCCAAAAAATTGAGATATAATAAACATCACGTAAAATCATAAAACTGTTATCGAATGACAATTTAATAGTTCCAACAGATACGACCGATACTGGTGCTCCATTTCCCCAACAGAAGATGAACCCTCCCTCGTCAAGCTTTCTGATTTCCATGAACCCCTGCAGGGAGCAACATATATGGTTAGTGGCTGTAGAGTCTACAATCCATGAAAAAGTAGGGTCAACCACATAACATGCCTCAGTAATAAGTACTATACCTTTAGATCTCAACTCCTTGAGATAGTCTAGGTAGTTGCATTTCCAATTGCCAGCGGCTCCATAATGATGACACTTGTATTTTGACTTGTCCACTTTTGCAGTGCCCTTACGTTTTATAGCTTTCGAGTTTTGCTTCTTAGCCTTCTTCGGACCTCTCATGTGTTTATTTTTTACGTCAGATGTGGAAGGGTTACTTTCAGTAAAGTTTTCATCTCTAATATTTCTCTTGCACTTCAGAAATAAGGTCTCAGCAGCTTGACTTTCCTTTATCAGCTCAAGAAGTGAGTACCTAAACTTATTAATCGAATAATTAAGTTTGGAATTCTCAAAAGTGTCAGGAAGAGTCTCAAGGATCATATCAACCTGTGTCTCGCCATCTACCTCAGCACCCATGATCTCCATCTCATTTAGATAACTAATGATCAACATCATATGTTCTCTGACAAGAGTTCCAGGTTTCATCCAACAGTTCATGAAGTTTCACACAGCAGCCTGTTTGTCTTGACAACTCTGATCTCTGAACATTTAGGTGATGTTCAACATCATATCATCGGCAATTCCCATGTTCTGATGATGTTGTTGCAACATATTACTAACAGAAGCCAAGATGTAACACCTGACAACAGGACGCAACCAAGAAGCATAAACATCATTTTCCTCTTGAGTCGATTCAGTAATATGCTCAAGGGGACAATGGGTGGTGAGCAAGAACTTGTGCTTTTCTACCATCAGCACGATATTAAGATTACGTTTTCAATCCACGTAATTTTCACCAGTAAGTTTGTTCACCTTTAAGATCATTAAGAGTGGGGATAGTAGCATGATTACAGAAAAGAATAAATAAATCAGTGTAAATAAATACTCAATCATTTAGGAAAGTATGATGCATGATGCAAATACTTAAATATTTAAAAATCCACTAAAGTCAATGATGCACATCTTCCTCTAAAGTCAATGAGCACCAATGGCTTAAATGTACCATCTCCCCATCTGCCTTTCTTATCTAACTTGTTTCTAGACTAAGCTGAACGCATGGAATGTAAATTTTAATCTTGCATGCGTTACAAAAGTAAGAAAGACCCTTTGAAATTACGGAACAACGAACAGATTTACCAAAGATTCTGAAAGATAAACGGAAAATGTGTTGAGGATGGAAGGGTAGGTGCTGAATGAGTGGTATCTCAACACAAGATTTATGAAGTCTAAAGGCACACTAATTGCAATCTTAATAGAAAGGATCAGAAATGACTCTCTCACAACCTGAGCAAAGTAATCTTTCTTCCCCTTCATTGAGGATCAATGGATGGTCATTTGAAGTGTAGGAATTTCTCTGTATCTCCTATTCTCTTAATAGAACTAGCTTTTAGATCTGAAAGACCACATTTGATATGGAGATCAGATTCATAATGACGACAATGGTAAACAAAGCTCTCGCAAACTTGGTGACACGCCAAACAAATGCATGACCTTGCCACCTCATTATAAGGTGAGCTTGCAAAGATAGACAAAGGGTGTTGAGAATGTAAAGGATAATTCCTTTGGAGAGGTAGCTCGGCGCATGATTTACGAAGGTACAAGTAGCAGTCAGAGCAATTATGAATAAGTCCAAATATTAGTGTATCCTCGCATGCCGAGCAAAATACTTGACTCTCACACCAATCTTCTAAGTAGTCTTCGACGAAGAACAGAGGATGGTCATGCAAGTGTTGAAGCTCCATCTCATGGTACGATGTTAAATATCAAGAGGAAATTAAGATGAGTTAACACTTAGAAGGGAAAAATGTAAAAGAGCAACAACGGAAAAGTAAAGAAAGGATACGGAGTTTACGGTTTAAACTACTCTTACTCGTTCTGCTTCCATCTCATCATGATCCTATTGCTTTGTATTAAATATTACCACAAGGGACCCTCTCCAATGCCGGGAATTTTTTTTTCCGGCATTGATGCTGGGATTGATCATGACCGTAGGATCTGACCAGGTTAATCTCAGTCTTTAGATCAGCTTTATGGATTAAATCGCTTTGCAACCGGAGGTACAAGTTGCAAGTTACTTCACCAAAAATTTTAAAAATTTATTTTTACCCAAATCTTCCTTGAGAAGCTTCACTAAAGTTTTAAAAAATCTACTTTTCACCCTAATCTTCATTTGAAAGATTCATCAAATTTGTTGTAAACTATATTTTCACCCCAAGCTTCCTTGAGAAGTTTTACCAAATTTTTGGCAAATCTCATTTTCACCTAAGCTTCCTTCGAGGGATCCCTAAACTCACCAAACTCGTCTAGCTCTCTCTCTCTTATTCACAGCTCTCTCTTCGTCGGCTCTTTTTACTTTCATCCTCGGTGCTCTCTCTGTCGCATGCTGTCTATATTGCCAGGTGTCTCTCTCTATGTGACTTAGGGTTTTTTCATTAGGAACCCCTTGTCAAGCAAAGCCTCTCTCTGTCTTTCTTCAATATTCTCAGACCCTGCGAGTTCACCCTAGAGTTGCTGTCGTCGCCAAGAAGTTACTATCATCGCCAAGAAGTTGTCGGCACCATGAAGGTTCTCGTTGCCTCGACCAAGCACCCAGAGCCCAAAATCAGTCTCACCTCCTCCGATCTATAGTTTTGCTGTGAGAATCAAAAGGGAAATTCCATAAGCGAGATTGATATATGGGTTTTGAGCATTTTGTTTAAGATGCTTTATTTGACTTGGGATGTAATTTGTAAAACATGTTTTGGGTATTTTCTTTTTTTCCTTTCTTCTGTGACTTACATATTGTTTTTCTCTTCGGTTTAACATAAATGGTGGATGTGTGGAAGATGGGGTTTTGATGGCTGAATGAGCATTTGGGTAAAGTTTTAACCTGTAATTTCTTCCTATTTTTATTATTTTAAAAAATGAAATATTTGTTGTCAGTAACATAGGAATAGTGATTTTAGAGTGGCGATCAATGCAAATCTAAACTCTCAAAGTGGTTTGCAAGAACTTAACTTGATCTTGAATCTGGAAAGTTCCGGTAAGTGTCATGTTTTAGAGGTTGTGAACTTCAATGTTGTAATGCACATTTGTGGTATACTATATTTTGCTATGTAAGGCAATAGATTCTATTTAATTTCTTTAAGAAATCTAGGTTGAAGTCCTGAATATGTTGGTTAATTTCTTTGCTATGTAAGGCAAAAAAGTTCTACATAAATTTGATCATTTATGCTTTGGTTGTCTCACATGATATTGAAAGCAGGGGTATCAAGGCAATTAAAAGTCCTGAATATGTTGGTGAATGTTGAGTCCATGTTGGGTTCATTTTAATTTGTCTAGTTTTTATTTATTTATTTTGATTTTAGCTCTCCCTCCATTTCTTTATGTAGAATCAATCATTTCCATCAATTTCATGTCCTATATTAATGCTTAATATATAAATTTATTTCTTTTGTATTTGATGATAAGTTAGAAGCTTACATTGTTTAGCATAAACTTTCTTTTGGCTGACATATGCTCCTTGATGGCTATTCAAGTTGTTTGTATTACAGTCAACTATGATTTTTGCCCTTTAGGCCAAACGGTTCTTTTTATAAATATATTATAATTTGTAACAATGGTGAGTGGATATATATATATATATGATCGAAGAGAGCTTGAAGAAAAGGAATGGCCTCTACGAAGAGTACATCAGAGATGAGAAATGCATCGTAACTTGATACTGAGGGTAAAAATGATGCAGCTGAAAATATACGTTAGAAAATAGCAGGAGGTTTTAAATTAGGTTATATCTGTAGCAAGGGTGTATCATGCTTTGTGAAAATATTTATGTAGTTATGTACAAAAGTAATTTTGAAGTGTGTTTTTAGAGTGTTTAAAAAGGGATTTGCAACGAAAAAAGAATAGTCATATGTAGTGATACTAATGAATGAGTTGTTTTTCACAGAGAATCTGAATTGATTTTTTATGTGTTGATGAATTTATTAAGTGTGTAAAAAAATGGCTAACTGCATCAAAGTAAATACATGAAAATGACAAAGTGTGACAATAGAGTGCATCAAAAGCAAGTTGTGAAAATGACTAAGTGTTTGAAATAACTAAATGTGTGAAAATGGTTAAATTGGTAAAGAGTATGAAAATTACTATATATGTATATTGGTTAAATGTATGAAAATTACTAAATATGTATAATGGCCAAGTGTAGAAATAAATCACCGGTATAGAACCAAAAACCGCCGATATAGATAAGACTGTGAAAATGGTTCAGTGTGTGAATATGGTTAAGTGTGAAAATAAACAAGTTCATGAAAATGATTAAATGTATGAAAATGGTTAACTGTGTAAAAATGACTAAGTTTTAAAAGTGACCAAGTGTAAGAAATTTTTTAAGTGTGTGAAAATGACCATGTATGTGAATATAGCTAAGTGTATATGTAGATATCGTATTTTGTCCGGTCCAATACTTTAAAAATATAAATTTTATTTTTTAACTCATATACTAGTCTAAGGCTATGTGTATGATTTGAAAAATATCTCAATGCCTAAAAATAAGAAGATTTGTCCAATGACTAAGATAAAAAGGGAACAAAAGGACTAAAAATAAAAAATGAAGCCCTAAGTTTGCCTATAAATAGAGGGGATGTCTTCACTTGAAATGGGGATTGGAGAGTGAGTGAGAGAAGGGACTTTAGAGAGAGAAAGAGAGGTCTTGAGAAAATATGAGACTTTTTTTTAAAAAAAAATGAGAGTTTTCATTTCTATTCATCTTCCATCTTCTTCTATTCATTTTATTAAGGTAGTTCAAATCATCTCTTTTCTTCATACTCTTGTATTTGATATTTCTTTGTTTCCCTTTCCATATATAAGTTTGTTTGCTCATTTATTTATCATTTCTCCTACTCTTAATTTTAAGTTTTCTTTCCATGTATTGTTTATTTCTCTACAAGTTTGATAATGAGATGTTTTTGTCAACAACTCAATCAATGAGTATAAGGATAAAGCTTTTGAGATGTGTAAAATTAACTCAATTTGAATCAACCTTTTAATGGGTTGAAAGTGTACATTTGATGAAAATATCTCCTATGATAATTTCTCATACATAAAAATGCATAAAATATAGAATAAAACATCTATACAAGATTATGCAAAATTAAGCTTTTTTTATGTTCTTGCAAGTCTTTTCTTATTTTCTTTTTAATTTTTGTTCATCATTTTTGTGACATTTGTTTGAACTAGTTACCATCAATGATACTTCCTAGCAATGAAGGAAGAAAGGAAAATGAGAATTAGTGAACTAAGTGGTCCAAAAAAAATATTTATATCCCGAACAAAAATTATCTTATTTTGAAAGTTCTATTAATTTTTTAGTTGCACTAGTTTAAACTAGTTACCATCCATGATCATTCCTAGCAATGAAGTAAGAAAAAAATAGTAATTAGTTAACTAAGTAGTCTAAAATAAAAAAATAGTATATTTATATTCCTAACAATTTTTTTTAGTCACACTTGTTTAAATTAGTTACCATCCATGATCATTCTTTTGCTATTTGATTAGCATTGAGGGAAGAAATGAAAATGATAATTAATAGACTATATAGTAAAAAATAACATGTTCATGCCAGTTATGTACACATAACAGAATTTATTATTAATTTATTAATTAAATATATATATATATATATATANTACATATTATTGGTTTGTTTAATTTATTTTTATATATTTTTTAATTATTTCATGTATTGTTTCATTATTTTTATTCTATTTATTCTTTTAAAATTTATCATTCATATTTATCATCTCTAACATTTCTTTCCATTATTCTTTCTTTTTCTTTATAGTTGTTATCTCTTCTTATTTATTTATGTATTATTGTCATATCATCAAAATTGTATGCGATTATTATTTCATTGTTTTATCCTCAGAATTAGCGTTCATAAATTAAAATCATAACAATTTGATTTAAATTTTATTAATTTCTTTATTTAGTTATTTAAATTTTGTTAATTTCTTTATTTAGTTTTCATTAAAAAAAATCTGATGACGGACTTTAGAATTTTTGGGATACCAAATTTCTCGAATTACCGAGTGATGAGTTATTTTTAGGATACTGAGAATAACTCTAATAACAATTTGATTTAAGAAAAATATAAAAATAATAAAAATAATTTCTCAATGGTCTTTGTACCACCCATTAAAGGTCATCTATTTGCTCATTTTTATGATGCAAAATGAACCAAATGAGACATTCAAAATTGAATTTCTATAACATTATTTAATGGATAACATTTGATTAAATTTGGTTAGCATTTTTCATAATGAGTGTTGTGTGGTGCTAATATCTTTCCCATATGAAAATGACTCCCGAACCAACTTTAAATTTTCTCAGACCAAAATATTTGACTTTAAAATTGAATGACCAATTACGCCCTAAAATGATTGGTGGCGACTCTAAATTTCTTTTTTCAAAAATGATTTTTCAATCACCGCTTCGCGTCACATGCACGTTGCGACAGCTTGACGACTCCACTGGGGACAAACAATCGGCCTAACCATTTTTAGATCAATAGAGAGTCAAGCCAAAATTTCATCATATGCTATCCTTTTGTGTGGTTGTTTGTTTATTTGATTCATTTTTTTTTTCTAATTCATGCTTATAGTTGTACATAAGTTCTTTTTTTTTATGAAGTATATTTCTTTACATTATTTCTAATTTCACACATATACACTAGCCCTGTACCCGGGCTTTTCCTTTAGGCTAAGCGAGAATGAGTAGTGGAATGCCTTCGTGGAACTGCGGTTCCCGTGCAGGCTCATGAAAGTTCTCACTCAGGTCGACCCTTTCGGGATACCATTTGGGGGCACCTGTTACTCTGTTCAGATAATAGTGAGGACAACCTGAGAACCTATTAAGAGATTTGAGAGCCCAACCACACATGAATTTTGTTCTTAGAGCCCATCTCATGACCAATGTTTGATAGAAATAGAGATTCTGCTTAATTGTGATATCTGATTAATTTTGTTCATGTATATATGTCCTACACTCTTTAAACATTTCTTTTCTTTCCCATTGTTTCACTTCTGACTTCACCTTTCTTTTTTGCATACATGCATCATGTTGCGTAATAGGGATTGTAAAGAAGTATTCAATTCATTCATATTTTAGAGATCATGACTTCTACTCTGAGTATGATAAAAGATCAAGTTACAGTAGCCGAATGGTCAGAGGAAATGCAGAAATAAAAAGAAGATTATCTAAAAAAAGGAGGATGTCGTTCTTCTACCATCAATCACTAAGATAGAGTTCTTATACACTGACTTGGAGAGGTTGAAAAAGATATGAAAGGATTTTTCACCGGAGCAGAAAAATTTGTTTGTCGGCAAATATGGTCACCTCACTTATCTTCTGTATATTACAGTCAATGCTCCCGTTCTTAAGGCTTTAATGCATTTCTGAGACCTTTTGTACAGATGTTTCACCTTTGGAACAATTGATCTCACTCCTACAATTGAGGGATATCAAGCCCTACTGAACGTCCCACTGCAAAGCACGGATAAAGTTTATAATTATGACAAAAGGCTCACATTGAAGAGAGCTTTATCCAAGCTTTTGGGTATTGCCTATGCATCTGAGATTGAGAAAAGGTTGAAAGTTAAAGGGGGGAATGAGTGTGTGCCGCTGGTTACCTCTTAGATCTCACCCAAAATGTCTTAAAAGAAGATAATGGTATGGCTCTCTATGCTCTGTGTATATATGGCACTGTGTTATTTCCAAAAATTCAAGGTTATGTGGATGATAAAGTGATAGAAATGTTCTTGCAATTTGAACATGGTGTTAACCCTATTATCTCAATTCTAGCTAAGACCTTTCGTTCCTTAAATCACATACGAGGGCTTAGAAAAGGGAAGTTCATTGGCTCTCCATCTATTTTGTGTATTTGGATTCTTAGCCATCTAAGATGTCCACCAGATTTCAAATGTCCTTAAGTTAAGTTTTCAAGTTCATGGATGAAGATGAGAATCCCCATTGTAAAATTTGGAATGGCCAAATGGAATCCGCAGTTTCCCATAAAAGGGGTGTGGTTCTCACATTTATCAAAGTTGAAAGATGAGAATGTTATCTGGAAAGCCCAATGGATGCCGTTGACATTGATGATCTACAAATGTGGCGACTATCAATGGGTCCCTCTCCTAGAACCATGGGGTTGTATTAGTTATGCTCCGCTAATGGTGATCTATCAATTATACATGAGATAGTTTGTCCCTGCCACGCACGCATTAAAGGACATTGAGATCAATTATGATTCTCAAGATAATTGAACAAAAATTGTAGCAGCTAATTGGAGCTTGGAAAATAACGAGAAGGGTGCAAAATGAGAAGAACCACATGAATTGCACAAAGGAGTATGAAACGTGGCTTGAGAGTAGAGGCAAAGTAACTATTGCGTTTCCAATTGAGGATTTACACACAAGTTACCAGAAGCTTATCAGGAGATTGTTAAAAATGAGGAGCGGGATGAGTTATATGAGGAGCCTCAAAAGAATTTAGCTCTCTCGGAAGAAAACAAACGTCAAACAGTTGAGATGAATTTGTCTGGAAAACACAGGATCGAAGCAGAAAAATAACACAGATATTTGACAAACAAGGTTGAGGATCAAGAATATCTGAAGCGGAAAAACTTAGAGTTGGGAACTGACACTCGCAAACTAAACAACAAAATTAGAAAGATGGTAGAGGACAATGAGAATCATGAAGTTTGAAAGGAAGAATAAGTTTGTACACGAGGTTTTAGAAGAGGTTAAGGGGGCTATCGATAAGAAGAATGCGTACATTGTTGAGTTAGAAAAACAATATGACTCATTACGATGAATCGCTGATAATTTACAAGTTTATTTAGAGAATCAAAAAGTTAGGAAGACTGAGTCACCAAATGATAGTGAAGAACTATTGAAAGTCATTGCAAGCCTTGAGTACCAAGTTAGAGCGTATCAGAATGTGGCAGAGAAATTGGCAAGAAATAATGATGCTAATGTCGATGCACTGAGATATGATTACCAATTACTGCAACAAGAGCACGACTTAAAGGCGTGGCTGTGAGAGCGAGCAATTTGAAGGAACAAGCATCATTTTAAAAAAAATGTTTTGCCCATCCATCTTAATGAGGAGAACTTGTCTATGTTTTTAGAAGAAATCAACAGAGATTTAGGTCATTTTGGTCATTTTGTATAAACTCATATTGCGGAGTAGTGTAGTTGACTTCTACATACTCAAATATAATGAATGACTGCTAATTAAATGAAATTGAGTACTTTTGGACTTTCATTTTGCGCAATATCATTTCTCATGCATAAATTTACTTTCATTATTATTATTGTTATTATTATTTATTCTTCTTCATTAGCAAAATATACAATCTCATTGTTTTATTTTTATTTATTTAAGAAAACTTTTCAAAGATATCCCGTCAACTCCGACATCCCTATCAAACGTGAGCTCAAGTTAGGGTCATGGATGAGCAAGAAAGAGAGCAATCGTGTGAGAAAATGAAAGGATAAATTAGGGAGCTGAAATATCAAATGGCAAGAGTCCGGGAAGTTCTCACCGCGAGTAAGAGAAAAGCCTGTCTTGAAAATCCACAAGGGGCTCAATCATCACAAAATTAACTGCCAAACGATACTCCACCTTACTTTCTTGGTTTCACTCCAACCTATCAACGTCATCAGACCAACCACTTTCAGCATGCTTCACCACTAGTAAATATCAAGCACTATCCATTTCCAAATGTCCAGGAAATGACGTAGATAGGAAAAATTGGGTACAGCTCATCCACAAGAGCAAATGGTAAGAGTCCTGGAACTCCTTACCGTGAGTAAGGGAAAAGCCTGTCTTGAAAATCCGCAAGGGGCTCAATCATCACAAAATCAACTGCCAAACGATACGCCACCTTACCCTCCTAGGTTCACTCCAACCAGTCAACGTCATCAGACTGACCATTTTCAGCATGCTTCACCACTAGTAAATATCCAGCACTATCCATTTTCAAGTGTCCAGGAAATGATGCAGATAGGAAAAAATGGGTACAACCCAGCCACAATGGCACCTGGCCACAACCAAGCTTTCACCCCACAAGGCGAACTCGCTAATGAGCCGATCATCATACCCGATGTTAATGACCCAAAGGGCAGAGGCCTATTACTAAACCAAGCAAAGACCAGGTGTCGAAAGATAAGCTGGACTTTTTAGAGGAAAGATAGCGCGCCATTGAAGGGTCAGATGTATATGGTACCATTGATGTCACTGAATTATGCTTGGTCCCAGATGTAACGATCTCACACAAATTCAAACTGCCTGAGTTTGAAAAATATGATGGTAGTATATGCCTGAGAAGTCACCTTATTATTACCGTAGAAAGATGGTTGTTTGTGGAAATGATGATAAGTTGCTAATTCATTTCTTTCAAGATATCTTGACGGGAGCTGCATCTCGCTGGTATATACAATTAGATAACCAACACATTCAGAGGAAGAAAGATTGAGCTGATACTTTCTTAAGACAATACAAGTACAACATAAACATGGTTCCTGATCGTCTAGATCTACAAAGGATGGAGAAAAAGCCTACTAAATGCTTAAAAGAATATGTGTAAAGGTGGAGGGAATTAGCTTCTTAGGTACACCCCTTGTCAGAAAAGGAGATGGCTGCAGTGTTTATCAACACTTGAGATCTCCATTCTACGATAGGATGAATGCAAACACTTCAAGCAACTTCTCTTATATTATAGTGATGTGTGAAAGGATTGAATATGGGGTAAAGAATGGAAGAATTTTGGAAGTCGTATAAGATACATCCTCCGTAAAAACGGACCGCCGTTGAAGCGAAAAGAAGGAGATGTACAAATGATCAATTTTGGGTACTCATCACAAGCTGCGAACCCAAGGCCGAGATTTCTAAAATATAGTGAAGGGCCCAAATTTGTGTCATCATATGTGGCAAATACCTCACAAATTTTGTATAATTATCACTCTCAACAATCAGCATTTCAAAACAACCCGAGACCCAGTTATAGACCGCTGACTCACCAGCAAAATGTTAGTCATGCTGATCAACCTCTGAGGGGAAATAGAAATAATCAACATTTTGTCCTATATGATCCAATTCCCATGTCATATGCAGATCTCTTACCACAATTGATATAGAATAGTCAATTGGTGTCAATGCCTTATGAACCTCTACAGCCATATACCCAAGGTGGTATGATTCGACTGCGCGCTGTGATTATTATGCTGGGGTAGTGGGACATTTGATTGAGATTTTCACGACATTAAAAGCTAGAGTACAGACACTGATCAAGGCTGGATGGTTGAATTTCAAAAAAGCTAATGAGAATCTAGATATCAATTCCAACCCTCTACCAAATCATGGGAATCCTACCGTAAATGCAATTGAGGAATATTTGTCATATGGAAATAGGGATGTGGAAGATGTGAGCATGTCAATGGAAATAATTTTCCATCTTCTTTCTAGAGCAGAGTGCATCAACCCAGCACGCTAAGAGGATGAATGCGTTCTAGGAAGCATATGCATGACTTTGATTGTTTGTTTCATAAGAATGTGACGGGGCATACAATTGAGGAATGTGTTGATTTTAAAATGGAATTGCAAAAGTTGTTGGACGCAAAGATACTTACAATAAGTCATAAAGGAGAAAGGAAATACCAGGAAGATGACTTCTTAGTCCTTATGATAATTAAAGAATCATCTGAAATTAATGTTGAAGTGTCATCCTATATCCTAAAATCTCTCACAATACATTATGAGGAAAAGTCAACTCACACCACTACGTCTTATACTCCGATGCTTATCACCATCCAAATACTAGGTGTGTTTGCTTATAAGGATTCAAGAGCAGTACCATGGACGTACAGATATGAGGTCATTACAAGCGGTAACGACAATACCCAAGCGCTAAATCTGTCTTACTTAGATCTCCCCATAACTAATATTTCGGGAGGAGGTGTGGTAGATGCTACACGCTAGAAGTTTTGAAATTGGATAAAAGAAATATGTTTGAAAGGCAAAGGAAAGGGAAAGCCAAAGAAGGCGACAATGATCATGAGTTCGTAGGAGAAATGCATGGCGGCCAAGTGATAGACCTGAATATAATAAGAGGTACGGAGAAAGAAAGGCATGTGTCTGAAGAAGAAGTATGTGAATTTTTTAAGCTCATTAAGCAAAGCGAGTATAAGGTGATAGAATAACTTAATCATCTACCTGCTCGCATATCTGTACTGTCACTCTTTCTGAATTCTGAACCACATCGCCAAGCATTTTTGAAGGTTTTGAATCAAGCATATGTCTGTCATGACATTACGGTGGAGAAGTTGAGTGGAATTGTGGAAAATATTACCGCACAAAATTTTATCACTTTCACAGATGATGAAATCCCTGCCGATGGTACTGGACACACTAGAGCTCTACATATATCCATGAAATGTAGGGATTATGTTGTTGCAAAAGTATTGATTGATAACGGCTCGTCTCTAAATGTAATGCCAAGATCCACACTAGCAAAGCTCCATGTGGACGCAACACATATACGACCGAGCATGATGATAGTAACAACATTCGACGGCCCTAAGAGAAGTAGTCAGAGACATAAAGATACAAATTTGAACCGGGCCATGCCTATTCAATATCATTTTCCAAATGATGGACATAAATCCAGCATACAGTTTCATTTTTGGTTGACCATGGATTCACTCTGCCGAGGCAGTACCGTCTTCCTTACATCAGAAACTGAAATTTATGGATCATAAACTCATTTATATATATGGGGACAAAGATTTACTGGTATCCAAGCCATTTGTTGAGGAGGCAAAAGAGGCATTGGAGTGCTCATTTCGATCATTTGAGATTGCGAACAACACATTTGTTGCTAGTGGGAAACTTGCTCCAACATCAAGCCTATCAAAAACATCTCAGATGGTGGGAAAGTTGATGATAAAAGGGGGATACAAGCCAGGCAAAGGACTCAGGGGTAAGCATCAAGGCATAAATAAGTTAATCGAGTGGGACAAGAATGAACAAAGGTTTGGGCTTGGCTATAGACCGACCAAGGCTGATAGAATGAGAGTGGAAGCTCAAAAGAAAGAAAGTAGGATGCTAGGCTCGAAAATAGGGAATTCGATATGGAAATGGCGATCATACCCCATATTCATGAATCCTTCAGAAGTGGGAGAATTTCATTCGAAGAATCGGTTATAGTATAGTAGCACGACCTTAAAGATGATATTGCCAAGCTTTCAATATCCGCAATCTTGGGAAAATCATCAAATGCAAGACAGAAGACTTGATTTCTCGACACGATTCAGATCATGAGCTTAACAATTGGGACGTTACCGAGCTACCAGTGCTTCTCAGGAATTTTCAAGTGTAATGTGTCATGCCAAAATTCTAATGATTCTACCCAATGCCTTAGGAATTTCGTTGTTATGGGCCTATGTTCTCGTCTGTTTCATGTCATGTCTTTGAATGAAAATCTAAAAACTTGTTTAATCTCCTTTTGCTAATGATAAATACAATTCTAGTTCTTTTTGTTCTTCCTTTTATGTTTACTTTTTCCATTTCTGAAATATTGTTCATACTCATGCATTATTTATTTTCTTTTCTCACCTTCCTTTCATCCAATAATCCGATTCAGGTTCAAGAGCGGTGATTTTGAAAACAAGAGCATAAGCAATAACTTTGACAATCCCATTCTTAGCGTAGAGTCAAATGAAGGTGACGAGGATAATTTTGAACCATCTCCGAAAATGTTAAGAATGGTAGAATAGGATGGAAAAATAACTCAACCATATCAAAAGTTAACGGAGGTGATAAATTGAGGATTTGAGAGAGAGACAAAAGAGTCCAAATCAGAACTTCTATGACAAGCCAAAGCTGGCAGAATTAATTGACTTGCTCAAAGAGTATATTGACAAAGTGTACATTCTCAAGGGAGGCGAGTCAAATCATGTGTTGATGTGTTGTGCTCTTAAGATGTGTTGATGCAAGGGAAGCGAATCAAATCATAGAGGATGTTCACGAAGAAATTTGTGGTGTTCATGCTAATGGACATATGATGGCCAAACAAATCTTGAGAGCAGGATATTATTGGTTAACTCTAGAATCAGACTGCATTAAGTACGCCAAGAAATGTCATAAATGTCAAATTTATGTGGATAAAATTCACGTACCCGCATCCCCTTTTCATGTCATGGCCGCGCCTTGATCGTTCTCTATGTGGAGCATCAACGTCATTGGTCCCATCACACCAAAATCCTCTAACGGGCATCGTTTCATTTTAGTCTCTATAGATTATTTTACCAAATGGGTGGAGGCGAGTTCTTATTTGAGTGTAACTAGAAGTGCGGCTGTTAAGTTCATTAAAAAGGAAATAATTTGTCGATATGGTCTACATGAAAGAATCATCACAGATAATGGGACAAATTTATATAACAAGATGATAGAATTATACGAGCAATTCAAAATTAAGCATCATGATTCATCGCTTTATCGTCCAAAAATGAATGGAGCAGTGGAAGCAGCCAGTAAGAACATAAAAAGGATCATAGAGAAGATGACGGAGGTTTATAAGGATTGGTATGAGATGCTCCGTTTGCACTACATGGGTACAACATATCAGTCTGCACATTAACTGGGGCAACATCATTCTCTTTTGTATATGGCATAGAAGCGGTCCTTCCAATTGAGGTGGAAATTTCCTCTCTCAGACTCTTAATGGAGGGGAAATTAGAAGAAGCAGAGTGGGTACAAACACTATATGAGAAGTTGAATTTCATCGAGGAAAAAAGATTGGCTGCATTATGTAGAGGGCAATTATATCAAAGAAAAATGATGCACGCATATGACAAAAAATTGCGTCCCCGATGTTTCCGAGAAGGAGACCTGGTTTTGAAAAAGATACTCCCATATCAAAAGGATCACCGGGGAAAGTGGATCCCAAATTACGAAGACCTTTCATTGTCAAGAAGGCCTTCTCTGGAAGAGCAATCATGCTAATAAACATGGATGGAGATGATTTACCGTATACGGTTAATTCTGATACAGTGAAGAACACTTCGTTTTTACCACTCTAAGTATGGAAAAAATGAAGTTGGGCAAAAAAAATGTTTTTAAAAAGAGTTGTCTCGAATACTAGAGAAATTCTTATTCCATATTTTCTTTCCCAAATCCTTGTTTGTAAACATTATTCATCATCAATGAAGAGCCTTTATTTTTCTTTCTTAGTTGACAAATACATATACTTCATCTTCTCGTTATTTCCATTATTTCTTATTCCTCTCAATTCTAAGATATCATTAATTACTCTTGAAATAACTCAGAAGAATAAACTTGATTAGATGAAAGCTAATTAAAAAAAGAAAAAAAAGAATAGGAACTAAGAAAGGCGGTCTGAGTGCGAGGTGAAATCTGAAAAGTCACCACGAGAAAGTCGGTATGCACATGACGAATGCTAAAGCACGATTGGAGGATTGCAATTAAAGTACAAAAAAGAAGCAAAATGTCCTTTCAAATATCTCGGTTAAATAAAACCCGACTTTGTCGCAGTCGAAGCCCGGTGTTAGCGTCTGGTCTGTTTCAATTAATATGGTTAAATCGAACTCGCATTAATTCGAGGTCGAAGCCTGCGTCTATCCAGGTCAACTTCCTTTCTTTATCTTAGGTTAAATTGAACCCGACTTTGTCGCGGTTGAAGCCCGATGTCAGTGCCTGGTCCATTTTAATTTATAAGGTTAAATCTAACCCGAATAAGTCTTTTCTCAATCAAAATACTTATCTTCACCTTTGTACACCTTCTAAGTTTAGAAATGTGAACAAATGGGGGCAACTGTAGATACCGTATTTTATCTGGTCCAATACTTTAAAAATATAAATTTTATTTTTTGGCTTATATACTAGTCTTAGACTATGTGTATGATTTGAAAAATAGCTCAATGCCTAAAAATAAGAAGATTTGTCCAATGACTAAAAAATAAAAAAGGGAACAAAAGAACTAAAAATCAAAAGTGAAGCCCTAAGTTCACTTGAAAGGGGGATTGGAGAGTGAGAGAGAGAAGGGATTTTAGAGAGAGAAAAAGAGGACTTGAGAAAATAGGAGGCTTTTTTAAAAAAAGAAAGAAGAAAAGTTTTCATTTCTATTCATTTTCCATATTCTCTTATTCTTTTTATTAAGGTAGTTCAAATCTCTTGCATTTTAGCTTACAATATATCTTGTTCATTATTATTAATCATCTATTTTCTTCATACTCATGTATTTGATATTTTTTATTTCGTTTTTCATATATAAGTTTGTTTGCTCATTTCTTTATCATTTCTCCTACTCTTAATCTTAAGTTTTATTTTCATGTATTGTTTATTTCTCTACAAGTTTGATAATAAGAAGTTCTTGTCATCAACTCAATCAATGAGGATGATGATAAAGCTTTTGAGGGGTGTAAAATTAACTCAATATGAATCAACCTTTCAATGGGTTGAAAGTGTACATTTGATGAAAATATCTCCTATGACAATTTCTCATACATAAAAATGCATAAAATAGAGAGTAAAACCTCTACACAAGATTATGCAAATATTTAAGCTTTTTTATGTTCTTGCAAGTCTTTTCTTCTTTTCTTTTTAATTTTTGTTCATCATTTTTGTGACCTTTGTTTGAACTAGTTACCATCCATGATCATTCCTAGCAATGAGGGAAGAAAGGAAAAATGATAATTAGTGAACTAAGTGGTCCAAAATAAAAATGGTATATTCATATCCCAAACAAAAATTATCTTATTTTAAAAGTTTTATTGATTTTTTAGTGGCACTTGTTTAAACTATTTACCATCCATGATCATTCCTTGCAATGAATGAAGAAAAACAAAATGGTAATTAGTGAACTAAGTAGTCCAAAATAAAAAAAAATAGTATATTTATATTCCAAACAATTTTTTTAGTCACAATTGTTTAAATTAGTTACCATCAATGATCATTCTTTTGCTATTAGTAGACTATATAGTCAAAAATAGCATGTTCATACCAATTATGTATAAAATTAAGCATTTTTTATAGATTAATTTATTTATTAAATAACTATATATATGTAACGAAATTAAAAAAAAGGTGACAGAGGGTGACATCACCCTCTGTCTTGTTTTTCTTTTGTTTTTTATTTATTTTTTTGAGTTTTTTTTGTTGTTTGCATTTATTTTGTTTTTTTTTTGTGTTTGCTTATTTTTTCTATTTTTAGTACATATTATTGGTTTTTTTAATTTATTTTTGTATATCTTTTTAATTATTTCATGTATTGTTTCATTATTTTATTCTATATATTCTTTTAAAATTTATCATATATATTTATCATCTCTAACATTTCTTTCTATTATTCTTTATTTTTCTTTGTAGTTGTTATCTCTTCTTATTTATTTATGTATTATTGTCATATTGACACAATTGTATGTGATTATTATTTCCTTCTTTATCATTAGAATTGGCGTTAATAATTTAAAACCATAACAATTTGATTTAAATTTTGTTAATTTTTTTATTTAGTTTTCACTAAAACAAATCTGATGACGGACTTTAGAATTTTTGGGACATCAAATTTCTCAAACTACCGAGGTGAGGAGTTATTTTTAGAATACCGAGAGTAACTCCAATAACGCTTTAATTTAAGAAAAATATAAAAAAACAAAAATAATTTTTCAATGGTCTTTGTACCACCCATTAAAGGTTATTTTTTGATCATTTTTATGATGCAAAATGAACCAAATGGGACATTCAAAATTGAATTTCTGTAACATTATTTAAAAAAAATTGGATAGTATTTGATTAAATTTGGTAACCATTTTGCATAATGAGTGTTGTGGGATGCTAATACCCTCCCCATACGCAAATGACTCCTGAACAAATTTTAAATTTTTGCAGACCAAAATATTTTATTTTAAAATTGAGTGACCAAAGATGCTCTAAAATGACTGGTGGCGACTCCAAATTTCTTATTTTAAAAATGATTTTTCAATCGCCGCTCCGCGTCGCATGCACATTGCGATAGTATAAAATGACCATGTGTGTGAATATAGTTAAGTGTGTAAAATGATTAAGTGTGTGAAAAAGATAAATGCAAGACATAATTTTATGAGAGGGAGAGAGAGATCTAGAATTTACAAGTATATGAAAGGCATAACCAGGAGGCCTCAAACGTCAGTCATGGACGGCGAATCAACTATCATGACTGGCGTTTGGGGTCTACTGATCGCGTTTGGGACCCAAATGCCAGACACATAGGCGTTTGGTCCCAATACTCCCTATTGGATCGTAGTACGCGCAAGTCAACTTCCGGAGGGCGTAACTTTTGACTTGGATGGAACCATGTGGGTCGTAAGATATCAAATCGAATCTTATTCACAGATCTACATGCGTGATCGGGTTTACCTATCGCAGCTCCAATTCAGGTCCAAATACATGGTTCTAAGTACTTTCAAAGGCTCGGAAGCTGTTTCGATCTTAATTTTGGGCCTTTTCATAATTCTCATCTCTTTTAATTTCTAGGTTTTTTATATGCTTATAAATTAAAATGTAAATAGGTTGTTCTCAAAATTTTATGGTGTTATAATTTATAAAATAAAATGTAAAATTTTCAAATTTCAATATTTAGTTTCAAACTTTTAGCGGATATGTTAGATTTATAGATAGATTCTGACTTTGAGGGTTATACGTGTTTGTCTAACTGATAAATAGGATTTACTGACCATCATAACATATCAACCTATAATTATATATGGTGAAAACCCGTCTCGCTCGATACTTGTCACAAAGCACAATAACATTATCAATGACAACTTTTAACGAGTTTATGAATAAATGTTCAATTGTATCGAGAATACTTAATTAATCCAATCTAATTTCACATAATAAGTGAGTATCATGAACGTCTGCATTAAAATAATGAGTTTTTTCTATTTTTATAAATGATGTTTCTGATGTACGGTAAATAATTACAAAAATATCAATTTTACGGCTGATTGTGAAGAATGGCGATTAGAGCCATATAAATGGCGATTAGGCCAAAGAAATTGTCAATTGGGAGGGAGACTGGGGATCGCCTATTTTGACATGGCGTTTGGCGATGAAACAGGCGATTGGAGACATAAAACTAGCGTTTGGCTTTGAAGATGCTATTGGTACCTTTAGGATGACGTTCATGGGCTAAAAATAGGTGATTCGCCTATTAAATATGGCGATTAGGTTGTACGTATTTGGTGAATCTCTCCAAAAATTATTATTTTATACATATTCGGTTAATCCCACTATGTAATTGGTGAACCCTAGTACGTACAAAATTAATCATTCATTAAGGGGTTCCCCAAAATATTTCACGTCCAAAATTAATCATTCTTGGAGGGGTTCACCAAAATATTTCACGTACAAAATTAATCATTCTTCGAACGGTTCCCTAAAATATTTCACATATAAAGTTAATCATTATTCGAGGGGTTCACCAAAATGTTTTAACAATTCATTACTAAATTCAAATATAAGTGAAGATACTTAATATTCACATAAAAATCAAGAATTTTGATTACTTTATTTGGGATTCATCTAGTATACTCTGATCAATTTTATAAAATTGATTTGTTGAAAGATTGTCATAAAAAGGTCCCAAAAACCATTTTATTGATGAAAAACCTCAGAAAAAGGGAAAAAACGGCCAAAAAAGAAAAAAAATCATCAACAGCCGGTATTGGGTGAAAAACTGCCGGTATTGGATGAAAAACCACCAATATTGGCTTGAGAAACGATCGGGATAGATTTGTGTATCCCAGTACGTAATTGGTGAATGTCATTATGTGATTGGTGAACCCCAATACGTTTTTGGTGAACCCTTTCAAGAATTATTAATTTATACGTATTCGGTGAACCCCACTACGCAATTGGTGAACCCTTCCAAGAATTATTCATTTGTACGTAATTGGTGAAACCCACTACGTAATTGGTGAACCTCATTACGTAATTGGTGAACCACTCCAAAAATTATTCTTTTGAACGTATTTCGTGAACCCCAATACGTAATTGGTGAACCCCACTACATAATTGGAGAATATCAATTACACAGACCTCCCCTGTGGTTTGATTAAATTACACAGGCACCCTCTATATTCAATTATTACACATACCTCCCCTATACTTCACATTCTATAATAATTAGGTCCAATTTTTAACAGAATTTTATAATTGCAGTTACATTGATGTCGAATGTCAAAAATACTCTTATCCATAATTTAATTTAAACTACCACTACCTAAGCAATTCAATAAATAGTAATACTAAACAATACTAATTTAATCTAGATATATTCATTTTCATCCAAAATTATCCAAATTCATCCAAAATTATCCAAATGATCCAAAATCAGCACATTAACTAAGCATTCCAAACAACATTCTTGCAATTTAATCCAAACATTATTTTCATCCAAATCATCTAAATGGCTCTAAAAATATAGCCTAAAGCCAACAAATGGCTCTAAAAAAAATTCATGCACTGCTCCTTTTCCCATATCAATAAATCCTTGCCCAGCAGTCAATCTATTCCTTTGCATGGAGGAGCCTTCCTTTTCCTTTGAATTTTGCGCCGTAAATAAACCAACTAGTATAGAATGTTAGCTTATAAACAAATAGAAACATGTTACTAAATGGAAACTAACCTTTTTTAGTCTTTTTGCAGTCATCTTGCCTTCATCCTCTCTTGAACCGAGCTGTTATTAAATGTACTTGGTGTGTAGAATGTTAGTAAATGTACTTGGTGCCTTGGTGCCTTCATCCTCTTTTGGCAGTCATCTTTGCCTTCATCCACTCTTGAACCGAGCCTTCCTCTGCCTTCAAATTCTGCACCGTAAATAAACCAACTAGTATAGAATGTTAGCTTATAAACAAATATAAACATGTTACTAAATGGAAGCTAACCTTTTTTAGTCTTTCGGCAGTCATCTTTTCCTTCATCCTCTCTTGAACCAAACATTTTACTAAACGGCACCGTGCCTCACGACACCATTGCAGTGCCCTATGGCACTCCAGTATTGCACACTCACTACTGTAGTACCATATGGCATCACAGTAATCCATGTCAATTTCTAATAACCTATCAGTGATTAGCACGTGACAATTACTGTGAATTAAATATTTATTTTAATTAGATAATTATCTAGATATCAGTTAATTCAAAATTAACATATTTGATTATCCATATGAACTAACTTATGTGTTATTTCATAAATAACATATTTAGTTGATTTAAATTTTAATCTAATAATAATTTAATTATCTAATTTCATAAATTAGATATTCTGTCTCACTTATCGATAAATAAAAAAATTGATAATTATATATATATATATATATATAATTTCTGAAAATTATATTTAAATATATAAATTAATTCTTAATTAATTAAGCGTACACAATTATCTCATAATTATGTACTTGCCCCAAATAATTTTTTTGTAAGTTAGTCCTTTTATCATGTCCTGAAATATTCACACCGTAGACTGCGTAGTATAGAGATGAACTGGGGATCATAGACCTATAATCCTAAGTAAAAAATAGACCAGATTATTAATTAATCAATTATTACTCCACTATAAATATGGAATTGCACTCTTAGAGATTATAGAATGTATTTACAAAGTTTTTTTCATGTAGTCCATTGACATAATCATTTCATGTAGTTCTGTCCTATAGTTATTGATTAATAAATTAGAACTGATCAAAATTATCATTTTACCCTTCTAATTACCTCTTGATCCATAAGTACCATTAATCCACTAGTGAATTGCTAATTTATAATCTTATTATAAACTTGAGCTCAATAATCATTCAGTTATAGAATTAACACTTAGATGAACTGATATACGATCCGTTAGGAAAGCTTATATTTCAAATCTTATAAGATCATGTCCCCAGCCATCCACATAACTGAATCTCCAAAACAAAAGTCACTAGCCTGATTAACAAACAGACCTTAACGAGTGAATCAAAAGATCCAGTAGACTTGCGAAGGAGTTCATGACTACTCTGGATTTAGACTGATCTACATATGATCATTAAATTGATGTGCATTAAATCTTTATCATAAATGACACATTAATAAATATATTAATTCACATTGATCATGTCATATATAATCTTGTTATATGAAGTACTTTCACTAAGATATCTATCCACATCAATATCCAGATCTAGATCACACACATTCATAATGCTTAGTAAACCGTACTACCAACCATTCATTAAAGATTTCATACTTTAATATGTTGCTGACGATTTTATTCATTATCTATGATCTTAATCTTCTCGTACTAATACAAGATCATAGCTCATTAATGAATATAAAATTTTAAGATATATATATAAATTATTTAACACTAATTTAAAAGAACAATTATAAGAAAAATGTAATCATCTTTAAATTTCATATCAAAATGTCAATACACATGCTTTGAGGGCATAACCCCCAACAATCTCCCACTTACCCTAAAATAAATGTGGCATCTCTCTTAATCCCATGTTATGCACGTGACCCTCAAATGACTTCGCAGGAAGTGTCTTTGTAAAAGGATCAGCCAGGTTCTGTTCTAAAGCTATCTTCATAACATTCATATCCCCTCGATTCACGATCTCTCTTACAAGATGATATTTCCTCTATATGTGCTTGCCCCTCTCTTGACTCCTCAGTTCCTTGGAATTTGCTACCACCCCACTATTATGACAATACATGATTAGTGGCTTGTCCATAACTGGAACTACTTCCAGATCAGAATTTAACTTTCTGAGCCATACTGCCTATTTCGTAGCCTTTGAAGTCGCTATATATTTGATTTCCATAGTGGAATCTACAATGTTTGACTGTTTAATACTTCTCCAGACTACAGCTCCTCCACCTAGGGTGAATACTGATCCAAATGTCGATTTTTGACTATCTCTATCTTATTAAAAGTCAGAATCAGTATATCCAGTGAGGTTTAGGTCTCCACCAGAATAAACAAGCATATAGTTTTTCTCTCTCCTAAGATACTTAAGAATGTGCTTTACTACAATCTAGTGTTCCAAACCTAGATTCGATTGATAACGATTGACAATTTTCACTGCATAATAGATGTCCGGTCTCGTACATAGCATGTCCTATATAAGACTTCTAACTGCTGAAGAATAGGGAACCTTTCTCATATCCTCTTCCTCTCCTAAGGTGTCTTAGGATATTGTTCCTTGGAGGGGACAATTTCATGTCTGGTCGGTTGTTGACCTTTTTAGAATTCTCTATAGAGAATCTCTCCATCACCTTATCAATATAAGATGCCTTGAAAGTGCCAAGAACTTGTTCTTTCTATCCTTTAGGATTTGGATGCCTAGAACATAACTTGCTTCTTCCAAATCTTTCATTTGAAATTTCTCAGCTAACCACTTCTTTACTTTTGACAGCGTTTCTACATCATTCCCAATGGGTAGAATATCATCAACATAAACAACTAAGAAAATCACTATCTTATCTTTCGTGTATTTATACACACAGGTCATCAACATTTTTCTCGAAGCCATAAGACTGTATAATTTCATTAAAGGTAAGATTTCAAAATCTAGATGTTTGCTTTAATCCATAAATGGTTTTAAGTAACTTGCGTACTTTCTGATCTTGCCCATTTTATAAGAACGCTTCTGGTTGCATCATATAGATGCTTTCTTCAAGAGAGCCATTCAGAAAAGCTGTCTTGACGTCCATTTTCTATATCTCAGAGTCCAAAATAGCAGCTATGGACAAAAGGATGTGAATGGATTTTAGCATAGCCACATGGGAGAATGTCTTCTCATAATTGACTCTCTCCCTTTGTGTATAGCCCTTGGCTACTAACCATACCTTGAAAGTCTCTAATTTTCCATCTGCACATCTTTTCTTCTTGAAGATCCATATACATCCAATGGGATTGACATCTTCAGGTGGATCTATAAGTTCTCAGAAAGAATTGGAATATATAGATTTCATTTCCTGGTTCATGGCATCTTGCCATTTCTCCTTTTCAGGATCATCAATTGTTTCTTCATAAGATAATGAATCGTCCTTATTAGTGTCTGACACTAGGACATGTGACTCTAGTTCTTAGCAAACTAATTGTCTTACAACCCTCTCACTACCACGTTGCACCAGGATTTCCTTTGCTGGAACTGTGATTTCTCGAGTTTGTCATTTACCAGTAGAAATTGAAGATGGTCTAATCTCATTAGTCGCTAATTCCTTGAGAACTACTTTGCTACGAGGTTTATAATTTTTCATATAATCATGTTCAAGAAAGGTTGCATTTGTCATCATAAACACCTTTTGATCATTGTGACTATAAAAGTACTCACCTCTAGTCTCTAGAGAATAACCAACGAATATACATACCTTAGATCTTGAGTGTAACTTTCCGGTCTTGGGTCTAAGAACGTGAGCTGGACACCCCCATATACAGAAATGATGCAAACTAGGTTTGGAGCCATTCTATAACTTTAAAGCCGTCTCGCTTACACACTTAGAGGGCACTACATTCAAAATGTAAGTTTCCTTGTGTAGTAGAATATCCTCAAAAAAGGATATCTAATAAGATTCGGTTTCTCCTCTCTACAACACCATTTTCATATGGTGTTCCAGGAGCTGTGAGTTAGGATATGATTCCACACTCCAACAAATAATTCTTGAATTCTAAATCTAAGTATTCACCACCTCGATCAGATTTTTAATGATTTACCTAATTGCTTTTCAGCTTCACCCTTGAAGTCTTTAAAATTTCCAAAAGTTTCAGATTCGATGCATTAGGTACCTATAACCATAACTTGAGTAGTCGTCAATGAAAGTGACATTGATCGGTCCACATACATCACTATGTACTAACTCAAGTGGTTCTTTGGCTCTTTGGCCTTTTCTTGTGAAAGGTCTCTTGGTCATTTTACCCTCTAGACAATATTCACAAATAGGAGGAGTTCCAACTTTTAACTCTCTCAAAGCACCATGCTTTGTTAACCTATTTAACCTATCTAGATTAATATGTTACAATCTAAGATGCCATAAATATGTGTTATCATCATGAAAAACTCTTTATCGTTTGTTATTTTTAGTTTTGCTACTTGAAATAGTTCAGAATTATTTAACGCGCGTTCAATTGGTTTAAGCATATACAATCTATTTATAATTTTAGCAGAGAGATTTCGAATCCGTTCTTAGAAATAATAAACTCTTTATTAATGAAAGAAACTTCTAATAACTATTCTTGCAAAAATAAAAGAGAAATCAAATTCCTCGAAAAATCAAGAATATAATAAACATGGTTCAAAACTAAGTAATTATATCTAAAATGTAAACAGATTGTCCCTAATGCTTTATCTGACATGAGTGTGCCACTGCCAACTCTCAAAATGACCTCGCCATCAGCCAGCTCCCTTGACGAATCAAGCATCTGCAAATAAGAACATACATGCTTAATGGCTCCTGAATCAAGTATCCAGGATGACAAATCATATTCCACTAAACAATCTTCCAGTACAAGTAAATTATATTTTTACCTTTGTTTTTCAGTGCAGAGAGATACTTGTTACAGTTTCTCTTCCAATGACCTTCAATCCCACATTCTTCTTATTCGTAGGTCATTTATGGCATGTAGGAAGGGGTCGTGCAGTTGCCGTAGGATTTGAAAAAGGAATTGATTGTGATTTTGAACCTATTCTTTCCATGACTACTCTTAATTGAGACAGAAAATCCAATGCTTGAAGTCAAAATCAATTTTATTCCACCATACATATTGGTTGAACGAATCGGGTTCTATTTTTAAAGTATTCATTTTTCCTTTCTTTTCAACTCATTTCTATCTAATCTATTTTTTCTTTTTTGGCTCAGCTATGTGGAAACACTTTCCTTTAGGCTTATTGTCTTTCTTGTTCTTCTTGATTTTCGGCGATGTCTTGGCTTTTTTGCTCTTTTGTTTTTACTCTTGTCTTTACCATTGTTCTTCATCATTTTCTTGTTTTTAACAATATTGGAAGAAGGCTTTTGCTCAACCACATTTGTTTCGCCCTCTTTGGTCATTCTAAGGTTGAGTGATTCAAAAGTTTGTAGTTCATTATACAGTTGGGTCATGTTGAATTGTAACTTATTCATAACATAGTTGGTCGTGAACCTAGAAAAAGGTAGTGTGAGCGACTCTAGTATGATGCTAACTTGAGTCCCTCACTGCACCTCAGGGTGTTGTGCTAATGATGGAGACCATATGTTACATTGATATGTCAACCTTCTCCCACTCACTATTTTAGGATAATGTGTTTCTATTTTAACTAATCAATTAATTCCAAATTAACTACTAGATAAAATAATAATTCTATGAATATTTAATTATCAGTTAATCCAATCTCATTGGTCTAAATTCACTTAACTTAGGTGAACCTAAGTCATAATTAGGTGAACCTAAATTAACTAATTAATTATATTCATCAAGTTTTAATAAAACTCTTTTACTAAAGTCGGTTAACCTAAAGGTTACTATAGCATTTAGTATGGTGTGATTACCAAGTTTTAATTAGTTAGAATCTAACAGTTTACATGCAATTGATTTCATAAAGTAATACATATAAATATATTAGAACAATCCTAATAAATCATGTTTCTACAGATGATATGGATGATTAAATAAAACTGTATGAAATTTTCATGTATGACATGTGATCGACTAATGCATTGACATGTTATCAAACATAACAATTAAACAATTAGTTAACAATTAAATAAAATAATAATAAACCGAGTGATTATTGAGTATTTCTAAATTACAACCTTTGAAATAAAGAAATGAAATCACAAAGCGGACTTCAAGAATACATATTTCTCAAATATTGGCGTCTCCTACTGATGCCCATCTTTATAATCTCCAAGATTTGAACAAAACCATTTTTAATTAGAAAAACTATTTT
Organism: Datisca glomerata; assembly: GCA_003255025.1. Taxonomy (NCBI): domain Eukaryota; kingdom Viridiplantae; phylum Streptophyta; class Magnoliopsida; order Cucurbitales; family Datiscaceae; genus Datisca; species Datisca glomerata. Next base: position 502,309 of record QANY01011424.1, on the reverse strand, counting down.
TCTTAAGTAAAAAAATTTCTATAATTATCCCTTTTAATATAGTTGACTTTGACTTAGTCAAATAAAAATTTTATTTGATTTGGTCAAACTTGGGTCAAACCCAATCAACCTATTAATTTTTTATTTTCATAAAATCAAAAAATTATAATTAATTTTAAAATTTAAATGGATAATTAAAAGAGTTTGGGTTTTAATGAAACACTTAGTTGATAGATTTGGTTGCATGGTTTATTGGAAACTTTCCTAAAATATGACAATAATTGTCACCGATGATCAGACTCTCTGATCGCCGCCCATCACCACCGCTGCCTGTCTCACTACCGCTAGTCGCCTGTCGTGCTGGACAACCACTGTTCACCGTCGGGAACAGTACGAACGACACTGTTCACCGCCGGGACAGTGCCGCCGACATTGTCTATCTCCGCCAGAATAGTAATTTTCTGCTGTGAACAGTGTTTTCACGGATGAACAGTGTCGCGCGTGAATAGTAAATTTCTACCGTTCGTCTCATACGTTTTTCGTCTTCTCGCATTTGAAATAATTACAATAATATTCAAAATGAATATAGAATTGCACTCTTAGAGATTATAGAATGTATTTACAGAGTATTCTCATGTAGTCCACTGACATAATCCTTTAATGTAATTTTGTCCTCTAATTATTGGTTCGTAAATTTGAACTGGTCAAAATTATCATTTTACCCTTCTAATTAACTTTTGATCATTAAGTACCATTAACCACTAGTGAATGTCTAATTTATAATCTTACTATAAATTTTATAACCATTCAGTTTCAGAATTAACAGTTAAGGGAACCAATATAAGATTCGTTAGGAAAGCTTAGATTCTAAATCTTATAAGATCATGTGCACAACCATCCATATCACTGAATCTTCAAAGTAAAAGTCACTAGCTTGATTAACAAACAGACCTTAACGAGTGAATCAAAAGATCCAGTAGATATGCATACGAGTTCATGACTACTCAAGATTCAGACTGATCTACATATGATCATTGTGGAGGCATGAAAGCTGTTTTCATGAATTTTGGATATTTTTGTAATTTTACCTTTCTTTTATGCTTAAGGTTTTCTGAGACAGTTTAGATATCTTTGTTTAGGTTTTATGCGACAGTTTATGATAATTGTTTAAGATATTTTCACGTTTTCTCTCAAAAATTCTAATTTTCGGTATTTCATGATTTATCGAAGTTGATGCCTAAATCCTGGTAATTTCAGAATTCAATAGGTTTTAGAATATCGACTTACTAGTAATCGTGCGCGATTCAACAATGTTTGATATTGTTAGGCTTTGTTTAGGGTTTCCTCTACATCATTAATCCTCTCGTACTAATACAAGATCATAGTCTCATTAATGAATATGAAAATTTCAAATATTTATATAAACTATTCAACAAAAATTCAAAAGAACAATTATAAGAAAAATGTAATTCTCTTTAAATTTCATATTAAAATGTCAATACACATATTTTGAGGGCATAGCCCCCAACATTAACTACACGAGGTACTAAAACGAAAATAACAAGTGAGCATTCGACTGCGTTATGACATAAGAGATTAGGTCATATCTCTAAACAGAGAATAAAAAGACTTGTGTCAAACGAAATTGTCAGTCTCTTAGATTTTATAGATTTTGATGTTTGTGTTAATTGTATAAAGGTAAATAAAACAATGAAAGGAGATCTGAAGCCAACAGGACTCAGGACATCTTTGAACTTATACATACATATATTTGTGGGTCATTCCCTTCGGTTGCATATAATGGTTAACAATACTTTATAACCTTCATAGACAATTTTTTTAGATATGGCTATATATATCTCATCCATGAAAAGTCACGGTCATTTGACGTATTCAAAAATTTAAGGCTGATGTTGAGAATCGACGCAATAAAATGACCAAAAGCGTCTGATTCTGATCGTGGTGATGAGTACTATGGCAGTTATAAAGGTTCAAGTGAACAAGGTCCAGGACCATTTGCTAAATTCCGAGAGGAATGCGGTATCGTCCCATAGTACACACTATGCCAGGTTTGCCTATTATGAAAGGTGTTACTGAAAGACGAAAAAGAATGTTTAAGGATGAAGGACTTAAGACTGCAATATATATTCTTAACAGAGTTCCAACTAAAGCGATTGCCAAAACTCTATATGAGTTTTGGACCGGCAATCCTTAATAGAATCAAATCTTTTGAAAAAACATTAATAATTAGAGAATCCTATGTGAGATCTAAGGGTAACAAAAATATATCCCCTCCTGTTGAGATCAACATGAGGGTTATGTTTGTAAAATCGATTTTAAGACTCCTTTACCTTCTTAACGTCCAGATTTTTTTATAGAAAAAAGACTAAGTTTGCCATTCTTAATTAGGGTAAATTTTAACGGCAGAATGTTAGACCAAAGTCTAATAGTAATTTTTTGCTAGACTTAGGTCTAGCTCGGGGATATGTTAGTATTCTCTCTCTCTTAAAAAAAGACAATATTGTGTTAAAAGACTCAAAGTGTTTTAATTTCATTTTTTTCATTCTCGAGATATTTATGAAGCATTTTTTCTCCATTTTTCAACAAGACTGACCATTTCGTCCATTTTTGAAGCTATACAAAAAATATTAAAAAAAACATCAAACTCCGTACTATTTGAACTAAGGCTAAAATGTAAAACATACATCTATAGTTTACGTAAAATGTAAACTATACCCGTAATTTTTTTTATATTTTTATACCCTTGTAGTTTGAGAAATTATAAAATACACCTTTATGTTAGATAAAAGTGTTAAAACTAACGGTCAGTTAAATGTCATTAAAACTCCATCCACTTTCCCATTATTTTTTCTTCTTCATTCCCTTATTTTTGGGATTCATCAAATAGCTTCCCTCCATTTATACACCTTATTTAAACAACTTCATAAATTTCCTCATTTTTAGACCTCATTTCCCAAATTTCTTTATTAAGACAATTAAAATATGGACCACACGTCTCTTTACTTTTCATTCTTCAGTACTAAATTAAATATAATATACTATAGAAATCGTCAGGATTTCTATTATACATAATGGACTACTCTTTGTTGCGAGGGATGGACCATATCAAAGCATGACTTCATGCATTCACCTAAATCTCCAATCAATGTGTAACCAGAGTAAATGCATTTTAAATAACATATGTCCTATCTACATCATACCCTTTCCATTTTATCTCCCTATTTCCCCTTATTATTTGTAATTTTTTTATGGAATTAACAGATCACTAACTTCTGAATTAATTTGATGGAGGAATTAGCAGTCGGAGCAGTTATATATAAGCCAGGGCCATATATATATAGAGAGAGAGAGGGAGGGAGGGTGAGACGGAGAGAGAGATTGGGTGAGAGAGAGAGAGGGAGGGTGAGGGAGAGAGAGTGTGTGTGTGTAGAGAGAAAGAGGGTGAGGGAGAGTGAGAGAGAGAGATAGGGGGAGGGGGAGAGAGAGAGAGCGAGAGAGAGAGAACAAGAGAGAGAGAGAGAGATAGAAGAGTTCCACATGTTTATCACTTTGAGCTTCCCTATTCAACCTGCTCCTTCTTTGGAAGTTACATCTAAAGCTCCATAACAATTGATTTTGATGCAGTTTTTGATCAGGAGGAATCCATCATTCTACAACCATATCTGTATCAATAAGACCATCAGATCTCAGCACCTAAAGTATTGACAACAAGCTCTCTCAGCAACTAAAGTTGATTTCAGAGGATCTATTTCAGTTCCCGAAAAAATAGAACTGCAACTATCCTTCCATATCTACTAACAAATATAGTAGATTACATGATGCAGCGGAAGCCTCGAAAAACATAATAACAATATCAAACACTATTGAATCGCTCACGATCACCGGTAATTCAATTTTCTTAAACCTGTTGAATTCTGAGATTACCAGAATTTAGGCATCAATTCGATAAATCACGAAATATCAAAAATTAGAATTATAGAGAGAAAACGCCTCAAACAAATATCATAAGCTGCTGCATAAAATCTAAACAAAAGGTATTTAAACTGTCTCAGAAAACCCTACACATAAAAGAAAGGTAAAATTACAAAAATGTCTGAAACTTGCGAAAACAACTTCCGAGCCTCTGAAAGTGCTTAAACAACCTTTTTTAGCTGAAACTGGGCCAAGACGGGTAAACCCTGTTATACACGTGGATCTCTAAACAGGATTCGATTTGATATATTACGGATCCCGTGAGTCAACCCGAGTAAAAAGTTATGGTCTCTGAAAGGTGTGCTGCACGTGCAACGATCCATTCGCTCTAAAAACTTCAACGCTACACCGTCTGCATCATTAAGGATATCTCCTCACCACCTAAATTAGATGACTGCTTAATTCCATAACTCATGCATGCTTTGAATCGAATCTTTAAACTTACCAGAATAACTATTCCCCCATCATAATTTAATTTCATGAATAGAATGATAACAATCTTTACAAAAAAACAACCCTTTTTACACAAAGGCCAAATCATAGAATCCATCAATATCTCTACTTAGAAGACAAATAGCAAAAATCTCGTTTGCTATCCAGATAGGGAAAGATTGATGAACTTACTCACACTCTAAGTATTACTATAATCATTAATCAAGTCAGAGATGAAAGAAAGTTTCTTAGTCTTGAATATATCCAAATTCCTACAACCCAGTAACCTCTATCCTCCCATATATTGACAGATTTTTCATCGTTAACGCACCAAGCAATTCTTTAGCACACAATAAGTCAGATTCTTGGTAATATAGACTCTATAACAGTCTTCACAGAGGCTTTAGGATTCTTTAACACATTCCAAGCTTGTCTAGCAAGAAGAGCCAACTTGTAATCCACCAAATCTCTAAACCCCAAGCCTCCAACCTCTTTTCTACTAAGGGTTTTCTTCGCAGAACACAGCCAATACCTTGCTGATCTCCCATTGTTTGACCATTAGAAGGACATGATAGTAGATTGAAGCTTAATACATATTCTTTTGGGAAGTTTATAAACTCTCATTACATAACTAGGCAATGCTTGTGCAATTGATTGATTTTAACAAAACTTCTTTCCCCCCAAAAAACAGAAACTTTGATTTCCTAATTGCTGTTTGTTCTCCATTTTGTCCATCAGAAGAGCATGAAAACCAGCCTTTGAGGCTATTACGTCAGTAGAGAGGTCAAGATATGTTTCCTTCTTTGCTGACATAGGAATGTGAGGAGAGTAGCCAATTCAGACCGTTTCATGTCATTTACAAGCTAAACCAAACACAACTTTTATCAAGGTTAACCAATTGACCAGTTGCATTAAAATACTTTGAAATGCAACTAGTCAATTGTGTACAAGAATTTACATCAGCAATTATAAAAAATAAACTAACATCAACAAAGACAAGTGGAATATAGGAGGACTACTTCTTTTAAGGCCAATTGGAATCACCTTGCCTTTATTTACTGCTGCTTGGATGCATCTAGAGGGACACTCAGCCACCATTATGAAAAGGTAGGGAGATAGTGGATCCCCTTGCCGTAAGGCTCTTTTGGGTTGGACACCAATGCTTGGGTTGCCATTCACTTTGACTCAACACTAAACAAAGGTTACACATTTCATGATCAGAAACACAACGCTTCTATCAAAACCCATCTTTTCAAGCAAATCTCCTTCAAAAGACCAAATGACTATCATAAGCTTTTTGGCCGTGTTAATTTTAATGGCCATACTACCTTTTCTATCCATCTTTTTCATTTTGATATGACAGAACCCCTCTTGCCACCAATATATTTCTTCCTTCCTCCAACTCTCACCCAGCTTCTTTTTAAGCACTCTCTTCCCAGACAACTTTTTCTTTCTGCTTATCTTTTCAGGATCAAGGCTCAAAACCAACAAGTTCAGGTCTGAGCGAATGTTTGGAGGAACTTGCAATTCCAATCTGAGGAAAGCATCTAACACAACAACATTGACAAACATTATGTGCAATCTTTCTTGGATAAGCACCATACAATCCCTACTATTCGTCCATGTATAGTAGCACCCCTTTGCCTTGACATCATGAGCTTCACAGTTATACGTAAGATTCTTGAACTTTTGAGCCCTTCTAAAGTCAAATTCCATTCCCCTTCCTTTTCATTTCCGCATAACACATTTCATTAAAATCGCCAACTATAATCCAAGGTGAAAAATAAGCTGCCATTTGATTTTTTTTTTTACAGTGTATAAAAATCAGATCATCTCACTCCCTCATCTCTACCGCCATAAACAAAGCTAACTGTCCCAATATCTTTAATGGTCATGTAAATCAAGATATTTGTATTGGCCATACAAGTGACACAGACATTATGCTTCCACAGACCAACACACCTCCAGAAAGTCACACAGGATCTACAATATGCATGAAATCAAACTGCCATTTCTACCTTTCAGCTTTCTGCTTCTTAGTCTTTGTTTCAGTCATTCACAGTATTCACAGTATTGGAGATCATAAAGGAAAATAGCATCCCTTAAAGCTTGAACTATCAATCTGTTCCCCAAACCTTGCCGCTCCATATAACAGGTGTTTTCTCCCTTCTCCTTATCCAAATAGGTGCTTTCTCCTTTCTCCTTGTCCAAACCCCTGCCTTCAACTGACCATCAAACTGACATTGATTTTCACTCTCACAGACCTTACAAGACACCCTTCCATATTGTATGCATCAATTTTAATCATATCCCCTATCAAACTTGCGTTCTTTTTAATAACAGGTTCAATAACTCAATCTGGAGGGAGATCCTGAATTTGAATCCATATAGGACAGTGAAAAAGCTATCTCAGAAGGTTGTAAACCAAATTCATATCTTTTCAGCATAATCAAATACCCATTAGAATTCCAAGGTCTCCAACATTCCACTTTTTCCATCTCCTACTCACTGCCAAACTTGAACAAAGGAAAGGTTTCTTTCCAGCACCTTCATATCCAGCCCATGATAATTGAATTTTACACTCTTTCCAGAGAGACTCTTCCCCACAAGCCATGTCTCCTTCAGCATTTGACTTGAAAGAAACATAGACAATACATACATACATACATATATATATATATATAGACACACACATGTGTGTGTTTGATGATATTTCTAAAGGCCTGAGAGAGTAGATTGAAAGAAAATTTTCAGGGATTAATTGGGTGAGTGCAGTCAAAGGATTAGTAAATCATCTTGATGGACCAAAGTATAATTTAGTTGAAATAAAATAAAATGATAAAACAACCGGACTTTCATTCACCAGCTAAAGATCCACCAAAATACAGACATAATCAAATAGTAATATAAACAATCAAACTTATTACAAAGCCTAAACTTCTTCCCTTTACCATTACCATCTCCAGTTCATCCACCAAGTACAATCATAATGGACTTGGAATTTGCAGGGAGCACATTCCACCGATAAGCTATAACATTTCTTACTGCATCCCTCACAGTTAGCATAGTTCCTGGTGCTCTCTTCAACAAGAGTGAGAGGATGCGAGTGAAATTGATATTGCCAAGTGATTCCACGCTTTAAATATGGATAATCTCCAAGAAGGCAATGAGGATGAGCAGAGAAATCACATTCTTTACAATAGTAATACCAATTGTTTGGATCTCTTTCTTCCTCACAAGTTTCACAATAATATTCATCAGAGTTGTTTCTAGTGATGTTTGTTAGTTTGAGGAGATGTTTGTCATATCTATGTCTAACCACCTGTGGTAGAGTAGCACATCTATAGTCCAAGGCAAAATTATCACACTCCGGACATACCAATATAAATTTTGATTCAGTCCCACAAGCACTGCATTTTTCATCATTTCTTGTAGAAGGAGTGAACAAAAAGTGTTGGTGAAGTGGATGCTTAAGTTTCTCCCCTACCGAAGCACATCGGATGTCAAGTACGTAGTTACAATCTCTACACATGTATCCAAACCATGGAACTGACCCCCACAGGCACTACACTTAAACGAAAATCGTTCCTTCGTCAAATGCGTTGACATGAGGGCAAGATAGTGAGAATGGAGTGGATGTTGAATTTGTATAGGTATTTCACCGCAGGTCCTATGGAGATAAAAATTGCATTCACCACAACTATAATGAGGAGCAGATATAGGTCGTGCACATCCATCACAATGTTTTCTAATTGTAAGTTTTCCATCAGCAAGTGTCAAAACTGTAGTATCTAACTGCATCAAGTATGCCAAGAAATGTCATAAATGTCAAATTTATGCGGATAAAATTCACGTACTCGCATCCCTTTACATGTCATGGCCACGCCTTTTCCGTTCTCTATGTAGGGCATGGACGTCATTGGTCCCATCACACTAAAAGCCTCTAGCGGGCATCGTTTCATTTTGATCTCTATAGATTATTTCCAAATGGGTGGATGCGAGTTCTTATTCGAGTGTAACCAGAAGTGCAACTCTTAAGTTCATTTAAAAGGAAATAATTTACCGATATGGTTTACCTAGAAGGATCATCACAGATAATGGGACAAATTTAAACAACAAGATGATGATAGAATTATGTGAGCAGTTCAAAATTAAGCATCATAATTCATTTTCTTATCGTCCGAAGATGAACGGAGCAGTGGAAGCATCCAATAAGAACGTAAAAAAGATTATAGAGAAGATGACAGAGGTTTATAACGATTGGTATGAGATGTTCCCTTTCGCACTACATGGATACCGCATATAAGTCTGAACATCAACTAGGGCAACGCCGTCCTCTTTGGTATGGAAGCGGTCCTTCCAATCGAGGTGGAAATTCCCTCCCTCATAGTCTTAATGGAGGCAAAATTAGAAGCATAGTGGGTACAAACACGATATGAGCAATTGAATTTCATGAAGGAAAAAATATTGACTGCATTATGTAGAGGATAATTATATCAAAGAAAAATGATGCATGCATATGACAAAAATTTACATCCCTAATGTTTCTGAGAAGGAGACTTGGTGTTGAAAAAGATACTCCCATATCAAAAGGATCATCGGGAGAAATTGACCCTAAATTACGAATGACTTTTCATGCCAAGAAGACCTTCTCTGGAGGAGCTCTCATGCTAACAAACATAGATGGAGACGATTTACCACATACCGTTAATTCTGATGCAGTCAAGAAGTACTTCGTTTGACCGCTTTAAGTATGGGAAAAGCGAAGTTGGGCAAAAAAACATGTTTTCAAAAAGAGCTGTCTCGAATATTGGAGAAAATTTTATTCCATAATTTTTTCCAAATCTTTGTTTGTAAACATTGTTTATCATCAATGAATAGCCTTTTTTTTCAGTTGACAAATACACATACTTCATCTTCTCATTATTTCCATGATTTCTTATTCTTCTTAATTGTAAGATATCATTAATTACTTTAGAAATAACGCAGAAGTATAAACTTGGTCAGGTAAAAGCTAATTGAAAAAAAGAAGAAGAAAAGAATAAGAACTAAGAAAGGCGGTATGAGTGTGAGGTGAAATCTAAAAAGTCACCACGAGAAAAGTCAGTATGCGCATGATAAAAGCTAAAGCGCCGATTGGAGGATTACACAATTAGAAGTGGAAAAAAGAAGTAAAATGTGGAGAAATTATTCACCACTGACACGGAGCCGAATACTGGGGTATAAACTAATAAATAAGGATGTATTATTTTCTTGAAATATGCTCGATACTTCATTGCGAGTCCATGATCCTAGGACAAGTGATTGTTTTAGATGGATGGTAGATATGGAAAAAAATCATCAAATAATTTTTTTTATAAACGTTCACAATCATGCATCGCATTCATGCACTCAAAATCATTACTTTGCATTTAAACTCAATAATTACTATGCATAGACATGCATTATATTGATCTATTTTGATGCAATTCAAGTGCATGAATCGTTTTAGGATATTTTTTTTGAAATCCACACATGACTTTTCAACATTTAGAGCCTGCATTAGTCTAGTTCTGGCTACCATACGAAGCTTGTATAAATCAGATTAAACACTTCATTTTCTTCGATTAAATCGAACCTGAATTGAGTGGAGGTCGAAGCCTGTGTCTATCCAGGTCCGCCTCTCTTTAAATAAATCTGGTTAAATTGAACCCGCATTGAATCGAGGTCGAAGCCTGCATTTATCCAGGTCGGCAACATTTCTTTGGTTAAATCAAACCTGATTTTTTCATGGTCGAAGCCCGGTGTCAGCGCCTTATCGGTTTCAATTAATATGATTAAATCAAACCCGTATCTAGTCGAGGTTGAAGCATGTGTCTATCCAGGTCCACGTCATTTCTTTATCTTTGGTTAAACCAACCTCAACTTTGTCGCGGTCGAAGTCCGGTATCAACGCCTGATCTGTTTCAATTAATATGGTTAAATCAAACCTGAAGTGAGTTGAGGTCTAAGCCTGTGTCTGTCTAGGTCAATTTCATAATTCCGTCATTTCATAAAACCCGAATAAGTCGAGGATTCTATTTCCCTTATCCATATAGTCTTTTCTCGATCAAAATACTAATCTACACCTTTGTGCACCTTCTAAGTTTAGAAGCATGAACAAACAATGGCAGTTGTAGATACCGTATTTTATCCAGTCCAATACTTTAAAAATACAAATTTTATTTTTTTGGTCCATATACTAGTGTAACACTATATGTATGATTTGAAAAATAGCCCAAGAACTAAAAGTAAGAAGAATTGTCCAAGGACTAAAAAAGAGCAAAATGACGAAAAATAAAAAGTGAGCCCTAAGTTTGTCTATAAATAGAGGGGAAGTCTTCACTTGAAAGGAGGATTGGAGAGAGAGAAAGAAAGGTGATTTTAGAGAGTGAAAGAGAGGCCTTGAGAGAGAAGGAGAGAATATCTTTTAGAGGGAGAGTGTGTGAAAAAATATGAGAGACTTTCTAAGAGAGAGAGTCCTTATTTATATTCATCTTTCATCTTCTTCCATTTTTTTCTTAAGGTAGTTTAAATTTTTTACACTTTAGATTACAATATATGTTGTTCATTATTTTTCATCAACTCTCTTCTTCATACTCATTTAGCTGATATTTTTTTGTTATTTCTTTTTCCATACATAAGTTGTTTATTCATTCTTTATCATTTCTCATACTCTTAATCTTAAGTTTTATTTTCATGCATTGATGATTTCTTTACAAGTTTGATAATGAGATGTATTTGTCATCAACTCAATCAATGAGGATGGGGATAAAGCTTTTGAGAGATGTAAAATTAACTCAATGTGAATCAACCATTTAATAGGTTGAAAATGTATATTTGATGCAAAGATCTCCTATGATAATTTCTCTTACATAAAAATACATAAAATAGAGAGTAGAATCTCTATACAAGATTATGCAAATATTTAAGCTTAAATTTTTTTATGTTCTTACAAGTCTTTTTTTTCATCATTTTTGTGACACTTGTTTAAATTAGTTATCATCTATGATCATTTCTAATAATGAATGAAGAAATAAAAAATGATAATTGGTGAACTAACTATGTCAAAAACTAAAGGGTAAATTTATATGCCAAAAAATATTTTATTTTATTTTAAAATTTTATTGTTCATCATTTTTGTGACACTCATTGAACTAGTTACTATCCATGATCATTCACTTACTATTTGATTAGCAATGAGTAATAAGGGAAGGAAAGAAAAATGATAAATAATAGACTAAGTAGTCAAAAATAAAAAAGCATATCTTTCTTTTATTTTTTTCACTTATTTATTTATCATCATCATCATCATTATATTAGTATTATTATTATTTTAAAAATTTGCAACAAAGAGATGACATCAATAATAATATAATGTTATAGCTTTCGTCTCTTATGCGGCAAAGAAAGCTACATCAATAATGTTATAGCTTTCTGTCATTTGATTTTTTTTAATATTTTCTTTTCTTTTTGTTATTTATTATTGTAGATACCATATTTTATCCGGTCCAATACTTTAAAAATATAAATTTTATTTTTTTGCCCATATACTAGTCTATGACTATGTGTATGATTTGAAAAATAGCCCAATGCCTAAAAAATAAGAAAATTTGTCCAAGGACTAAAAATACAGAAAAGTAACAAAAGATTAAAATTAAAAAAGTGAAGCCCTAAGTTTGGCTATAAATAGAGGGGATGTCTTCACTTGGAAGGGGAGATTTGGGGAGAGTGAGGAAGAGAAGGGATTTTAGAGAGAGAAAGAGAGGTTTTGAGAAAGTAGTGAAAAAGAGAAAGAATGTGAGTTTTCATTTCTATTCATCTTCCATCTTCTCATTTTTTTTTATTAAGGTAGTTCAAATCTCTTCTTATATTTTAGCTTACAATATATTTTGTTCATTCTAATTAATCATCTCTCTTTTTCATACTCATGTATTTGATATTTCTTAGTTTCATTTTCTATATATAGGTTTGTTTGCTCATTCTTTGTCATTTCTCCTAATTTTAATCTTAAGTTTATTTTTCATATATTTTTTCTCTCTATAAGTTTGATGATGAGATTTTTTTTGTCATAAACTCAATTAATGAGAATGAGGATAAAATTTTGAGGGGTGTAAGATCAATTCAATGTGAATAAACCATTTAATGGGTTGAAAATGTACATTTGATGAAAAGATCTCCTATGATAATTTTTCATACATAAAAATACATAAAATAGAGAGTAAAACCTCTATACAAGATGATGCAAATATTTTAAGCTTTGATATTTTATGTTCTTACAAATCTTCTCTTCTTTTCTTTTTAATTTTTTGACCATCATTTTTTGTGACACATGTTTGAACTAGTTACTATCCATGATCATTCTTAGGTTATTTTTTGTGACACATGTTTGAACTAGTTACCATCCATGATCATTCCTAGCAATGAAGGAAGAAAGGAAAAATGGTAATTAGTGAACTAAGTTGTCCAACATAAAAAATGATATATTTATATCCCAAACAAAAATTATTTTATTTTGAAAGTTTTATGGATTTTCTTTAGTGACACTTGTTTAAACTAGTTACAATCCATGATCATTCTCAGCAATGGAGGAAGAAAGGAAAAATGATAATTAGTGAACTAAGTAGTCCAATAAAAAATAATATATTTATATCCCAAACAAAAATTATTTTATTTTGAAAGTTTTATGGATTTTTTAGTGACACTTATTTAAACTAGTTATAATCTATGATCATTCTTAGCAATGAAGGAAGAAATGAAAAATGATAATTAGTGAACTAAGTAGTCCAAAAATAAAAAATGATATATTTATATCCCAAACAAAATTATTTATTTATTTTTAGTGACACTTGTTTAAATTAATTACCATTCATGACCATTCTTTTGCTATTTGATTAATATTGAGTGAAGAAATAAAAATGGTAACTAATAGATCATGTAGTAAAAAAAGCATGATCATGCTAATCATGTATGAAATTAAGCATTTTTTATAGTTTAATTTATTTTACACATAAAAATTTTATTATCAATTTATTTACTAAACAAATATATATATATATGTAAGAAAAAATGAAAATATTAAAAAAAAGACAGAGAGTGATGTCACCATCTGTCACTTAACAGAGGGTGACATCACCCTCTTTTTTACTTTATTTTTTTTATTTTTTTGTTTGTTTATTTTTCTATTTTTTAATAGTTATTATTAGTTTGTCGTAATTTATTTTTAATTATTTCACGTCTTGTTTTATTATTTTCACCATGCATATTTTTTTTAAAATTTATCATACATATTTATCATCTCTAACATTTATTTCCATTATTCTTTTTTTATTTATAATTGTTATCTCTTCTTATTTATATATGTATTATTTTCATATGTCACGGTTGTATGTGATTATTATTTTATTCTTTTATCCTCAAAGTTGACGGTCGTAAATTAAAACCATAACAATTTGATTTAAATTTTGTAAATTTTTTTATTTAGTTTTCACTAAAAAAATCCGACAACGGACTTTGAGATTTTCGGGATACCAAACTTCTCGAACTGCTGAGGTGAGGAGTCATTCTTGGGATACCGCCGAGAATAACTCTAATAATGTTTTTATTTAAAAGGATATAAGAATACAAAAAATAATTTTTCAATGATCTTTGAACCACCCATTAAAAGTAATTTATTTTGTTCATTTTTATGATACAAAATGCACCAAATGGGATATTCAAAAATGAATCCCTTTAACATTTGCCTTAAAATAAAAAATTGGATAACATTTGATTAAATTTGGTAACCATTTTATAATAGGTGTTGTGGGGTGCTAATACCTTCCCCACACACAAACGACTCCCGAACCAACTTTGAGTTTTCGTAGACCAAAATTTTCATCTTAAAATTGGGTGACCAATCACACCCTAAAATGATTGGTGGCGACTCCAAATTTATTTTTCCTTCAAAAAAATGATTTTTTTAATCGTCGTTTCGCGTCGCGCGCACGTTGCGACAATTATAGTGTGTCCTTTTTTATTTTATGTCTTGCATGTTTTTTATACATGCTTCACATATAATCTCAACTTTTTACATTTCCTATAATTTGACATTCTACAATCATTTATCATCCTAATTTTATTTCTATTCTTTTTTTCACTTCCTTTTTTGTAGTTATTAACATTTATTTTCTTTTACATCTTCATTTATGTAGCACTCTTATTATTACTTGTTATAATGTGATCTTTGTCTCATTCTCTTATCATTGGAATTACTGTTTGTATATGTATGAATCAAACTTTTAGCAATTAAATTTAATTTTTGTTAATTTCATTACTTTTTTCAAATTAAAAAAATTCGACGAAAGACTTTGGGATTTTTGGGATACTAAATTTCTCGAACTACCAAGGTGATGAGTTATTTTTAGGATACTGAGAGTAACTCCGATAATGTTTTGATTTTAAAAAAATATATATAAAAAATAATTTTTCAATGGTCTTTTGTACCACCAATTAAAGGTAATTTATTTTGTCCATTTTTATGATGAAAAATGTACCAAATGGGACATTCAAAAATTAATTTCTTGAATCTTATTTAAAAATATAATTTGGATAACATTTGATTAAATTTGGGTAACCATTTTAACAATGGATGTTGCGGGGTGCTAATACCTTCCACACACACAAATGACTCCCGAACCAACTTTGAGTTTTCATAGACCAAAATTTTTATTTTAAAATTGGGTGACCAGTTACACCCTAAAATGATTGGTGGTGACTTCGAATTTATTTTTTTTTTAAATAATTTTTTTTCAATCGCTGCTTCGCGTCGCAGGCACGTTGCGACATGAGCAAAAATGAAAGAATCTGATTCTTCTGTGGTGGAACATGTGAATAAAATGATTGTGCTTGCTAAGGAACTTGCAACCCAAGGTAATCATATTCCTGATAAATTACAAGTATCCACTGTTTACATAGCCTACCAAACTCTTGAGAGCCTGTTGTCATAGCCCTAAACATTGGCAATACTTTTGTAACTATGAACAATCTACCAATGATATTAGGAGTAGAGGCTCAACGTTGAGGAAAGAAAAAGAACAATGAATCACTTTTAACCTCTTCAACAACTGCTTTAGCCCAATGATCCGAATCATCCTGAAAGTCTTAACAACATTATTTTAAACCTAACAAAAAGGATTTTAGGAAACGTGGAAAATGTTTTAATAAATTTAATAATCGAGGAAAATTCTAAGTTTTCTAAAGGCAATTGTTACAACTGGGGGAAGCCAGGACACCATAAATCTAATTGTCCTGAGAACATAAACAATGATAACAATAATAATAGAAACAATGACAACAATAAGAAGACCTGAGAAGTTGTATCTGAGTCCTTGCTTGCTCATAGTGATGTAAGTGGTTGGTGGATTGACTTGGGATCTTCTAGGCATGTGAAAAAAATGAAAGAGCACTTTGTTGAGATGAAAGATGTGAAAGTCGGCACCCATCGTGTATACATGGGTAATAACACTTATTGTGATGTTTTGAGAGTTGGTACTTTTAAACTTCATCTACTTGGACAAACCACTCTTCTTCTTACAAACTTGCTCTATGCTCCAAATATGCGAAATAATCTTTTATCTGTTTTACAGCTTGATGAAAAAGATTATGAAAATCATTTTAGATTTGGAAATGTCTCTATTGGAAAACATGGGAGGATTTTATTTTGGGGAGTCAAGTCTGATGGTATTTATCGTTTGAATGTAAATGATTTTGCCATGGATAATAATATTGCATCTACTTCTTCTGTTATATTGATATTGCATGGAATGTGACTGATGATGCTGATACTTCTAATTTATGAGATATGAGACCAGGACACGCCAATAAAAATAAGTTGAAAAGAATGAGTGATGTAGGTCTAGTACCAAAGATGAATATTACCTCTAACAATTATAAATAATGTCTTAGTGGAAAAATGATTAAGAAACCCTTTGATAAACGAGAGAGATCTCCAAATTTATTAAATATTATTCATTATGATATTTGTAATCCATTAAATGTTAAAACACATAGAGTTATAGAATATTTCATTACATTCATAGATGATCACTCTAGATATGGACATGTGTATTATTCATAAAAAATCAGAGGCCTTAGAAAAATTTAAAAAATATAAATCTGAGATAGAAAATCAATTAGGAAGGAATATTAAAATTTTACAAACAGATAGAGGAGGTGAGTATACCTCATAAATATTTGATGCCTTTTGTTCAACTCATGGAATAATACATCGAAAAACTATGGCTTATAAACCTCAACAAAACGGAGTTGTAGAAAGATGTAATAGAACTTTACTTGATATGGTGGGATCAATGTTAAGTCAATCAAACCTAGGCCAACATTTTTGGGGAGAAGCATTAAGAATGCCGTGTATATACTTAATAGAGTTATATCAAAACCAATACAAACGAATCCATATGAACTTTGGAATGGTAGAAAGCCAACCTTAGATCACATTATGACCTGGGGTTCTTCAGCTCATATCCTAATACCAAGTCATCAAAGAGGAAAACTTGATGCTAAAACCGTAAAAGGTACATTTATAGAATATCCAAAAACATTTATTGGTTACAGATTTACTATTTTCAATAATGATGGTTCAATATGAGTAACAGAAAGTAGAGACGTTACTTTTTCAGAAGACATTATCGATAATAAAAAACCTTTAAAACTTGTTGAATTGTTTGAGATAACAAAAGAAAAGAAACTTGTAAACACTGAAACTGAAATACCTTCTAATACACAAACACATGATACTTTGACTTCTTTGAGAAGAGATAGAAAACCTCCATTTCACCTAAACGATTATTTTACATTTGTTAATGAAGAAGAATTAAGTGACCCCTTAAGTTTTTCACAAGATATGTTTTATCATGATTCCGATAAATGGAAAGAAGCTATGAAATAAGAAATAGAATTTATCAATAAAAATAAAGTATGGGAACTTGTAGACTTACCAAAAAATCAAAAAGCTATTGGGTGTATATGGGTTTTAAGAGAGAAATTATAATTAGACGTTACTATTGATAAATACAAAGTAAGATTAGTAGCGAAACGTTATACTCAACAAGAAGGCGTAGATTTGAAGAAACTTATTCACATGTGGCTAAATTTACTTCGATAAGAATTTTAATGTCTATAGTTACTAATTTAGATCTCGAATTACACCAATGGACGTAAAAACAACTTTCTTAAATGGTGATTTAAAAAAAGAAATATACATGATACGACAAGAGGGATATAGGGACCAGAGGGATATGGGGTACTTGATGAAATATATAAGGTGTCAAAATTGAGTAAATCTCTTTATGGGCTTAAACAATCTTCTAGACAATGGTATTATTTTATTTACATGAAGAATAGGGGAGTAGCTTTGTGATTTTATCATTATATGTTTAGATATGTTGGTAGCTTCAAATGATTTAAACTTATTGAATGATACAAAAGAATTGTTAAAATCTCAATTTGAAAAGAAAGATATGGGTGAAGCTTCGTTTGTGTTAGGTATTAGGATCATAAGAGATAGAGAAGAGAAGAAACTTAGTCTTTCTCCAGAAGCCTACTTGAATAAAGTATTACAAAGATTTACAATGGAATCTTCTAAAGCAGTAGACTTGCCTATTTATAAAAGCACAAAATTATCTAAGAAAATGGCTCCTAAAAATGAAAAATGAGAAGAAAGAAATGGATAATAAACCTTATGCACAAACTGTTGGTAGTTTAATGTATGTTATGCTATGCACAAACGTGACATATCTTATGTTTTAGGCCTTGTTAGTAGATTTTAAAGTGATCCTGGCACCCCTCACTGGTTAGCTGTCAAAAATTTTTGAGAAATTTATAAGGAACAAAAAATTTAAAGTTAACATATCTAAGTAAAGATTTGAATTTCACTTACTATTGTGATGCTGACTTTGCAGGAGATCATAGTGATAAAAAATCAACTTCCGATCATATATTTATATTTTGAAGTGGAGCTTTATCATGGGCCAGTATGAAACAAAGTTGTGTAGCTTACTATACAATGGAAGCTGAATTTATAGCATGTGGTACTGCTGCTATCGAAGTTGTTTGGATAAAAAAAATTTATAGAGAATCTGAAACTTAGTCATATAACCAACAACAAGGTAACTCTATTTTGTGATAATCAAGCAACGATTGCAACTATTAGAAATGGAGAAGTTGGATCAAGAGGCAAACATATAGGACTACAATATCATTACATCTTGGATGTAATTCAGAAGGAAGACTTGCTTGTGAATTATATCTCGACGAAAGGGATGGTTATTGACTCTTTGACCAAGCATATAAATTATGAAGAATTCAAGAAACATGTTTTTGCTATGGGCTTAAGAGATGATTGAAATATATTGACTTTCAGGCCAAGTGGGAGATGTTGGATAAATGTTGCCAAAAAGCCCATCCATTGTGTTTTGAGACATCTCTATGTGATGGGTAAATCCATTTATTTGGAAAGAACCTCACATTACATTTTGGTGCACCACATACATAAATACATATATTCATGTTGCATGCTATTATATATTTATATGTATGTTATTGTTATTAACGGCATATTACATGTACATGTATCATTTTGTTATAAGTGATTGAGTTTGACCAAATCAACTTGATGGAAGTTTGTTTTGGAGGACTCTATCAGGTGACGTAAAACCATCTAGATAAAATCTAGTTGGAATATCCACTTGACTTGGGTAAACTGCAGGCATATGTGGAGAGATTTGGTGGCTTCTATTAAGGAAATTAGTTGTAGATGACTTATAAATAGACAAAGCCCCAAGTTGAAATCCATCTTCACCCAAAAGCATATAAGCTTAAAACCCATATGCCTTCTTGTTATAAATCTTCAATCGTTGCTTGATCTTCTTAGTTAATTCTTTGTATCTTGTCTCTATTTTATATTTCTAACACGTGCCCTTTTGACACATCTTGCAACATGAACTTCATCAAGCTTATTGGTCATTGATTCGTCATTGTATAAGTTTCAAATACATGAGTATTGGACGAATATATAAGTCAAAACATATTAGAAGATATTCGAAGAGATCTGGGTGCCAATATAAACTATTATAAAGTTTGGAAGTCTAAGAAATTCACATTGTAATTAATTCAAGATTCACCTGAAGACAATTATAAGATGCTTTCGTTCTATTGTCACATGCTAAAATTAAAAAAAAAGATATTCATTTCTTATTTTCAATATATCTAGAGACTAATGATCTTGAAGTATTCAAGAGTTTATTTTATTTAGGATCATTGAATGACTCATTTATCCTCTTTTAGAATCACATGGGTTTCACGTGATCTCAAATCCAACAAGTTTTTTGGCAGAAGTAATGGTAGGGGTTCACGTGAAAGAAATAAAAACACTATGGATATTAGTGTTAAATTTAAGAATAATTCTAGAATGGTCAAGTAATTGATCAAGTTTTAAGTGATCAAATAATGTGTCAATCATTTATCAATTGATGTTTGATAACTAATTAAAATGATTTGACAAATTTAAAGTAACCTATAATAATTGACACATCACTTGATCATTCAAAACTTAATTAATTACTTATCAGCGTACTACTCTAAATTTTGAATGAGATTAGACAAAAATGTGAGGGGGCATTGGAGTAGTTAACCATAAATAAACGTAGCCACTCCCAATATAAATCCTTGAGATGAGATCATGACAATGACCCCATGACCTTTCGTATCACACAATTCTCTAGGACCACAACTTACATGATTTCATTAATCTATGCTCTCATTTACTTGATCACCTAAATGGAGACAACTTTTTTTAGTCTTTTCTACCAAACTCAAACAGTGACATCCATTCTGGATTGATAATGGGGATCTCTTGTGAGCAATGCTATGTAAAATATTATAAGTTCTATACTTCACTTAAATTATATGTAACGTGAGACTAAACATTACACATATATTTCATATTATTAATGATATTATGTATTGTGGGATTATAACATTTTTATTCATGTGATAATGAGTTCGACGGTGACACCCGTCTCAATATCTAACGGGATCCCTTTTGATCGTTGTCTTTTTAATTAATTAAGGCACATCAACTTAGTTTCTTTACAAATAATAATGCAACGCTGTATAATTAACAATACCAACTATTATATGTTTTATGATAATCTTATTTAATGACAATCATATCTTGATATAAAATGTTATTCTTTGGACAATATTTTGGATGGACGAATTAGCCAACGGATTTGATCTCTATCATTATTGACAATAAGCTAATTTTAAATTTGATCACAGCAAAATCACTTATATAATTCGTTTTTTTGACAATTTGAAGAGTTTGGACTGTACCCTAAAACTAATAAAATAAATTTTATTTTAATGATTTTCAACAATTTTTGTTTATAGATTTCTCATTTTAAAAATAAATATCCGTACGTAATATAAGACAAAGAATAAATAAAAAAATATAAAAATTATATAGGGACTAAAATCATGTTTACCGTATTATTTCTCATCATTAACTAAAGTGTGAGTACATATATCACCACATCTATANTATATATATATTATATAAGCTCATATCCAAACATCAAACTTTGGCACAAGGCCATGGCCATAGCTAGTGACATGTTCTCATACCAAGTAGTATGCATTAGCTTCATCGCATCCCTTCTATTCCATTACTTAATAAAATCATATCTAAAGCCACGAACCTCCGGCAATCCACCGCCGAGCCCACCGGCCCTCCCCATCATCGGCCACCTCCACCTCATAACCCCAGTCCTTGTCACATGTTTCCAGGGCCTATCCCGCCGTCACGGCCCACTTATTCATCTCCGAATAGGTGCATCCACGTGCGTCGTGGCTTCAACTGCCGATGTCGCCAAAGAAATTCTCAAAACCAATGAGCCTAATTTCATTTCCAGGCCTGAATTCGGATCCTCTGAATACTTTATCTACAGAGGGTCACGGTTTGTCATGGCCCAGTACGGTGCGTATTGGCGATTCATGAAAAAGTTATGCATGACTAGGTTACTGTCTGTACCCCAACTGAATCTATTTGTTGATATTCGACAAGATGAGATTATAAAGTTGGTGAAAAGGATAACTAGAAATTCGAGAGAAGAAAAATTATCTGATCTTAGTACGGAGTCAACAACATTGACCAATAATATTATATGTCGGATGGCTTTAAGTACGAGGTGTTCAGGGAGTGAGAATGAGGCTGAGGAGATTAAGGAATTGACTAGAGATATTAATGAGTTGGCAGGCAAATTAAGTGTTGGGGATGTGTTGGGTTTTCTTAAGGTGTTTGATTTTTCTGGAAATGTCAGAAAATTTGTGGAAACTTTGGGAAGATTTGATCGGTTGGTGGAGAGAATCATGGTTGATCATGAAAAGAAGGTTATAATCAACGATGGTGATGGAAGGAAAGATTTGATGGATATTTTGTTGGAGATACATAGAGATCCAACCGCTGAGATTGAGCTATCCAGGAAAGATATCAAGTCTTTTATGCTTGTGAGCTTTTATAAAATTCACTTATTGCTACCTACTTGTTTTTTTATTTATTCTTTGTTCAATTGTTTTTCATCTTCCTAATTTGAAATATTAAGATTAAATGTGATTATATGCTAAGAATCACGGACATAAACGATATTGTCATGCGGACACCGATCAATTCACTAACATTATTATTTTCTAAAAACATAGGACATATTTACACGTTGTATGTGGTCATTTATATATCTACATATCTATTTGTGTGTACGTATTTAATTAATTGATACAAATATTATTATTACATACAATTTATGTATTCAATTTAGCTTATATGAATACATATTCATTTGTGCCCTCGATTTAATTTTTATTAAGAATATTTGATGTATCTCGCAATATCATATTTCCTATATATTCCCGTAGTATTTTCATCTGTCATGTGATTGTTGTACATTAGAAATAAAATAGTTTAGATTCATTATTTTATACTACATGCAGTATTAATTCAATATATAAACTTTCAATTATCTCAATTGAATATATATATATATATATACACACACGTACACGGTACACAGAGTTGTATTACTAACATTTTGGAAATATAAATGGTTATTAATTAGGACATATTCATGGCGGGGACAGATACGTCATCAGCAGCAATCCAGTGGGCAATGGGAGAGCTTCTGAACCGTCCAGAAACAATCCAGAAGCTAAGGGACGAAATCAACGCAGTTGTGGGTCCCGACAAGTTAGTCAAAGAATCAGACGTCCCAAACCTCCCCTATCTCAGAGCAGTCATAAAAGAAACTCTAAGACTTCACCCAACAGCACCCTTGATCATCAGGGAATGTGCAGAAGACTGCAAAATCAACGGCTCCATAATCAAGTCCAAAACCAGAGTAATAGTCAACGCTTACGCCGTGATGCGAGACCCGGAGTCGTGGACGGACCCCGACAAATTCGTGCCGGAGAGATTCATGGAAGGATCAGAGGAGAGGATGGGAGATCATCAGATGGAAATCAAGGGTCAAAATTTTAGGTACTTTAAATAGTCAATAATCCTAAAAGTCTAATTAAGCTGTTGATGAGGTAAATAAGACGAATTTATATATTTGAATTAATTCTGCGACAGGTATATACCGTTTGGGAGCGGGAAGAGAGGGTGTGTAGGTTCGTCAATGGCTATGATGGTAATTCCACAAGCAATAGCAGCTTTGGTACAATGCTTTGATTGGAAAGTAGAGAGAGTTGATATGAGACCTGGACATGGATTTGCTGCTGAAATGGCATTTCCTGTTGTTTGTTGCCCTGCAATCCGTCTTAATCCTATCCCTAGCGATGTTTAATAATGGTCGTACTATGATACTGTGAGTGTTTCTATCGTATGAATATGTTGGATAATGATTTGTGTAAATATTGTGTAAGTGTTGTGTATTTAGTTTCAAATAAGCGAGATGCTAGCTTTTGAGTTTGACTGTAGCTTTAATGCTTCATGTTATTTTGTTGTGTGTTTTTAAATGAAATAATGAATTAATACGCCTTCTATTTTTACTTAATTATGATGGTCATTGCTCATTTATTAATACTCTTTGCACGTTTTTATTCAAAAGAATATACCAGCATATGGATTATTTTGCATTAATATATAAGTACATTTCTTGAATGACTATTGAGTGAGGAAACTCCACAAAATTAAGTTTGCGATACCCATACATATTTGGTATAAAATGTTTCTAGGTGTAATTATTTATAAGCATTAAAAATCTCACATCGGCTGTGGACGGTGTTTGAGAGTCTATATAAGACGACACGAGAAAAAAATCATGAGGCATGTTGCTTGAGGCGCGATCAAAGCAGACAATATTTTTGATTGATTGTTGGGTCATGCGTCTTACATAATATCATAAATAGGATTGTGCCTGCGCAGAGAGAGTATTGAAAATCCTCATATTCACCGTAGAAGATGCGTGAGATGTTTAGATAAGACAACACAATAAACTAAGAGATTTGAGTCCAAGAGGACTGCGAGACTCACCACGCTTGAGGCGTAAGAAAATAAAATATGGAGAGTGGCACAAAAACTTGAAACCCTAAAAAACCACATGAACCTTACAATATAATTAATACAATGAGAGGGGCAATTCAAAGCTGATTCTAATAGGATTTCCATAGCATTTATTCCCTAAGTTCTTTAGGTCTTTGTATAGAGAAATTATTAAATGGGGCAGCCACATTATGGCCTATTTCAAACTATTGTAGTAAACTTATGGCTGTTTAGGGGTTTTCAGGTGATGTGTAAACGAGCGACCTAGTCTATGATGATTAAACCAAAAAATGTGGGAATTATGTGATTGAAAGGGTGAAGGACAAGCACCTTAGGTCTACCTCGAGAAGGTTACGACACTTTAATATGGAAATGTGTGAGTAATGATGATGATGATGATCCCTATAATGATACCAATAACCCCTCTATATAGATAGGATCAAGCAGGGAACACAAATATGTCTTTTGTAACAGTATGAACATCATTTGTAATAAACATGGCCATGCCTAAAACATGACCACGCCTAAAATGTGGCCACACTGTTAAAATGAGGCAACATTCATAAAATGTGACCACACTTTACGCCCTAACTAGTCTTGCCTTCATGGCATCAAGTTGTCGCATAATCAACTTACAAATGGAAGGATTGAACTATCCATAACACCCAACTCAGAGGGGTCCCGACCACGTCACCTGCCTTTAGGCTCTCCCAAAGGTGGAGAAAGAAGGAGTCGATAAAACGAAGAACCTCCAAAAAGGGTCATTAACCCGCCATTGGACTCCCCTAGTGGCGAGTGCATTGGTATGTCCGCCTTCGGGGAAACCCGAAGGAACCACAAGGGGGGATTTTCCCCAACAGCCTTGCATCACATCCTTTTACCATTCTTTACCAGAATGGGGCACATCCCAGGTGTCTAAGGAGGTCATACCCTTCAAGGAGGATTCTCTCTCTTGGTACAGTGTAATCTTGTCCTAATCCTACAAGACCATAGCCCCTAGATTTTTTCCTAGGCAAGCAATGACTTTTGAGCCTTTGTCACTAAGTTCGAAGGCAGGTTATGACACTTTAATGCATAACTCCTGTAATGGGTTTTCCACCTTTAGAAGTCTAGCGGCGTCTCTTATAAGTATAGTAATTGGGTACGTCGCCTTTATATTTAAGTGACGTCCCTTACAAATGTATTTTGCTATAACACTGCATTAACCTCTTCAGGCCATGTATGAGCAATCCAGGCTTGTCTGTAGGTGTCACGTGTACATCCTGACACGTCATTCATGATGACGTGACTCACTATTTACATTTGCCCCCTGTTCAAGGTTGAATGCATAACAATAAAGCTTGGACATATTCTGATCGAGTGTTGCGTGTCCCACATCATTTTCGTAGGCCAAACATCTTTATCAATCATAGTAACTTCATCATAAGGCGTAATAACCGTACTATTGAAACGTAATTAATATTCCACCTGACTTACTACTTGAGTTAGGAAGAGAAATCACAAGAAGATATGCTGCACCTTTCAATTAATGGGTGCTGGAAGGCATGATTACGCGCCTTTTGATGGTGTGGGAAGGCGCACGGTGCCTTCCCAAGGTGGGAAGGCAACGCCTTCCCAAGGTGCTCCCATTCCAGCCGCCTATACATACACGCCGGGGGGGGGGGGGGNNGGGGGGGGGGGGGATGCTTCACTTCCCCCTCTCAGCTTCTCAACAACCCTCTCTCTCCTCATCACTTCTTTGGCACTCTATTTCACCACTTTGCCTGCCTTTTTTCTCTTTCATTTTCCTTTAAAAGGATGGCTTCAAAAAATCCAAAAAAAAAAATCTTCCTCACATATTCCAAAGACTCGCCCAAACCTGAATGCCCTCCTAAACTGTGGGCTGTTTCCGACGATGTCATCCAACGCATCATTCATGGGATGGAGAACAACATAAAGGTGGAAACTTCTCCTGGTTTGACGTTTTTATTGGAGGGCGAGACTACCGACAAATGTGACTATATGATGGCGAACTCCATTCCGTTGCCAAAAGGACTCGTATCATTTTTGTGATTTCCTACGATTGTCACACAAGGCCTACGAAGGGTTGGTTGGAGTGGTTCAAATACATATTCTCTTTCCCAGAGTACGACACTACCTTGAAGAAGATGGGTATCCATGAAGCCTTGAGATTCAGTTCACGCCTCAACATCTGTACCGACCTAGGCACCGTGGAAGCCTTGGTGCTGCGTTGGAGCCAGCAGACCTAAACCTTTGTTGTCGGAGTTGGTGAATTCACACCTACTTTGAAGGATGTCCACATGATCATGAAGCTTCCATTCTTTGGGGACCACGATGCCTTTGACAGAGCCACCACTGCTCAGGAGCAAGAGATTCTTGAGCTCTTGAGTGATGACATGATAAAATCAAACAAGCCTAACGCCTCTAGAATTTTGACCAAGAAGGTGAATTTTTCTAGATGGCTCTTCCATTTCTTTATGGATATAGAGCTTCCCTCGAAGAAAAAGGCTCAATGGAGAGAACCAAGAAAAGGCGCCTAGTTTAATAACAAGACTATGGAGCTTGCCGCCTTCGTGGTGATGTGGCTGTCTATATGCATCTTCCAATGTACGTCACTATTGATTATTATTATCATTTTTTATCGTTACTTTATTACTCACCTGCGCATGCTTGCACTTAGGCTTCTCGTGTATTTGCACATTTTTGTTCACACTTAGACTCTATTATGCTTTTTTAACGTACGCGGTGCATATAGCTCTGTAATGAAGCTGCACTTAAGCATACCCGCCTTTTAATATGGTATCGATTGAATTACTTGTTGCGTCATTATGGTGACTTAATATTGCGTTTTAGCGTCGAGAGGAGGAGGTGGTCATAAACCCCAAGCTTTGTGAGGAGGAAGCCTTCCACTATGTACTTGCCCATTTCAAAATTTTTATGTTTACTTTTGCTTACCTTTCCCCTTTTGTAGTGACAGTTATTATTCTACTCTTTCAGGATTTTGACATGCATCATTCTCCCACCTTTAGGCCAACGTCCTTCGATGAGGCCGCGAGCGTGGGTGCCATGACGAGTCCTTTGGCGGCAGTCACTCCTGATTTGAACATTCCAGCGCCACCGCCATCACGCCCTCCGAGTCCCGTGGTTAATATGGAGGTAAATACATTCCCTCTAATATTATGGTTGTTGTTACCAAAAATCTCTGCTGTGAGGTGGCGTTCTATCTCCCCTTCACGTAGGGATCCTCTCTATCTGGACTCTGGACACACAAATGAAGAACTCCTCCGTTGCCTAAGTCATATCTTGAAGAAAATTTGGCAGAGTTTCCTTTAGGAGAAAATTATGTACCATACACTGTCTGTAGATGAGTTATATATAGCTGGCTTTGGGATAGGGATGTGTGTCAAATAAGCTTCAGGTAAGGTGACGACCTTTATTGAAATGACGGGCTGGGAGTGGCATTAAATGGCATTGTTTTCCGAGCTGACATGCATTAAATGTCGATTTGCCTTTAGTCCTTCTGGAAGTGCGGATGCGACTGTTTGCTGGATACTCAACACTTCATCATGATGATTTGAAGTCAACCAGTGCATGTTCCAAATGGGAAAATGCCATGCGGAGCGCTACTTTCATACCTTCTCCTCAGAGCCTCCTAGTTCACACTGGTCGATGTTTCCTGAGTTCCTTTAGAGGCCGACCTGGTCAGGTAGGTTCCTTCCTTTTTGGGAGATTATCTCTCTAATTCCACTTCTTAAAGTTTAAGTAGAAACATTTATCGTGGCATGCCATGTCGTGTCGTGCAATGGGTAGTTTGAGAATCCCCATAACAGCTGCCCCCAGCCGAAGATTTGGTGGGTTCCTCCCACTCGGGTCTGAAGACTCCTTCATCTGAGGTTCTTCGGGATCACTTCATGGTGATCGTATTATTATGGGCATGCACATGGCCTTATCTCTCTTGAATCCTTATTGTCGATTTCACTCTTGGGAGGTAATGATGATTATGTACGGATGCGTAAAGGGGAGGGTGAATGATATGACACTTGGCCCTTCAATGTCCCTTGTCGTTCCTTCAAATTCGTGTCACTTGAACACCTGAGCTCAACCCATTCCCCCACAATTGGACATAATCTGGACTGTTGGATTGACGAAACGATCCTGATTGATCACACAAGTTGGGGCCTATAAATAGGTGGTCGTTCCCTTCATTTTCCCTCTAACATTTCTGCCCTCGAGAGATTGAAACCATTTCTTTTGAAAATCCTTCGCCTAGTAGAGACGAGAATTACTGACCACAATCGACAACCTTCATTTCTTCATCCCTCTTGCTATCCTATTTTCCTTCAAGGTGTGGCCGCACCTCCTGCTAACTCAGCCTTACACATTCATTCTCATTACTTGAAAGACACCCTGCATGTCATTTGTTCCCTGTGCCGCAACTCGTTCCTCATCTTTGGTTCATCGTGGTATGTCATTTTCTCCTTATCTGAAGATGACTTTGGCAGGATCTGGAGGGCTTACCATATCCTTGATTACATTCAACTATGATTTATTGAAGAGGGTGGGAAGGTTAGTGCTCTGACACATGGGGTGATTGAATTGTGTCTGGGCTCATTGGAGAGCGGGTTGAGGCTCCATCTACCTTTCTTAAGGGAGCGGTTCTCCTCGACGGGTATTGTCCTGGCCCAACTCTTACCAAACTCACGAAGGACTCTGATTAGTTGTTGGGTGCTTTAAAAGTTTAACCTTGCGAATACTTGACTCTGGACGAGATCCATTTCAGGTTCCAATTGAAATCCCCTCCCAAGAATAAGGCGGTGGATGTGCCTCCTCGTTGCCTAGGTTGGTATTACCTCGGCAGCCATATTGGATAAGCAAAGGACTTGTGAGTGAGATTCCCTCTTGGTACAAAGACTGGAAAGATAGCTGGTTCATGATTTCTAGGCTTTGGGATGGCCATCATGGGGATTCAGAGTCTGCGCCCCCGGTCCCTTGGGTCTTCGGGGTCGCAGGTGAATTTTCATTTTCATAAGGGAGAACACCCGCTTGTTGTTCACCTTGGTCACTTAATCTTTCTTTATTCTCCTTGCAGCTACAAAGAGGAGGTTAGAGGTATTTCCTGCCTACCCCATGTCCCGGATTTCATGTCTGGTCGAGCTCCATGTTGAGGTTCGTGTTTACGATGCCCTTCTGAGGCCCGACTTTATGTTTTAGGATTACTTGTATTTGAAACCTCAAGAGGACATTATAGCCGACCTTTCTATCAAAAACTGCTTGGAGGATTCTCCTAATTGTAGGAGTATAACCCTCAATCACTTTCCTGCTTTTCTTGCTACCTTTTTCATTTCACCTTTCATAATTGTGAGTCCTTCTTTGTAGCAATGATTAGGGACAACTCATCTTCCAAGAAGCAAAGGAAAGAACTTGATGCCTCCAATATACAAAAGGTGAATGAGCTCCGTGCTAAGATATTGGAGCGGTCAAACGGGGAAACGGCTCCCTCTGTACCTCGGCCTTCTATTCCTCAATCTCTGGTTGTCGGGGCACCACCACCGATTCTGCTTGTCCTTCCTCATCTTGGGCAAGGTCCGCTGCATCTTGACGGTGTCTAGACGACTCTTCATAGCTCCTCCCGGTCTCGGCCTTCTGCCCCACCCTAGACGATTGACATGGCCTCCGCTCCAGTCCAAGACTCGAGCGCGTCAGGCTCTAGGCAGCAAAGGTCTCATGCTGGCCAAAAGCGCAAAGGTCCAATGCCTCCAGAGGGGGTTGGAGTGCTGGATTGGGTGTCTAAGCACATCAATCCTTAGAAGGGAATTACCCTCCTCGAGGGGCTCAAGGCGGGGTTCCCAGACAGATTCATGGAGCGCACACCCTTGCGTAAGTTCCAACTCTGACTTAATAACTTATTCTTTTACCCTCATCTGGTTCCTGATTGATCTTCTCCTTTCTTTCACAGATCCTGAACTTAAACGCGGTGATGTTGGCATATTTCGACCACTACGAAGACCAGGTTCTAGAGGCTATTTAGGTATTCTCTCGGGCAGAGGCTACTTTGGACGAGAGGACCAGGGAGTTCGATTCTCTTTGCAATGTCTATGAAAGTTCCAGTCTAAGGTTGGGAGGCTGAGGGACCTCGAGGGGGAACTCGCCCGGTTTGAGTGTGAGTGAGGTTATTCGAAGGTCGAGGTTGGTCGAGCTGTTAATGCTCGTAGGTAGCTGAAGGCTAGGTTGTCCGATCGGGAGAAGGCTGTCTCCACTCTTCAACAATAAAAGAACATCCTAAAAGATAAATTCAGCTTCTGGAGGATAATCTTTCTCGAGAGATCCATTCTCAAACCCAAGCGGAGAACAAGGAGAGGGAGGCTCGGTGAAAGTTTGACTTGGCTGAAATGTAATCAAAGAGGAGTCACGGTCAGTGGACCGAAGGTCATGCTAAGGGGATGGAAGACTTGAAGGCATCCTCGAAGTATCAGACGACCCTCCTTAAGGAGTTTTCCTCAGGTTATGAGAGTTTTCGTTACGAGATCATCCACGCCTTTCCTGAGTGGAACTTGAATTTCCTTAGTTGTCCATCATATCCTCTGCCCACTCCTGTGCAGTTATCTTACGAGCAGGTGATGGCCCTGGTGCTCGGGAGGCTCAGAAAGTTACTGGGATGTTTCTCTCTCCCCTTGCCAGTCTGGATCTTCCCAGGTCTTTGCCTATCTCTTTCGGGCTTCCTCGTCCACCGTGCTCTCTCGACCTCGTCGAGCCGGATATGAAGGTCTCTCATTATTTACCTTCGAGTCAGCCCCTCCGCCATAGCCTGGATCCATTGGGGCTGCCGACCCGGTTGAGACTCCTTTGACTCCTGCTATTGATGCTGCTGAAGCTTCTATAGTCCCCGTAATTTTCCATTTTCCCTTTTCCCTTTCCCCTTTCCCATTTTCTTCCTTGTATATATACATTTTTGCTAAGTAATTTTGTCGAACTTTTGTCTCCTCCTCTAACTCAAGTTGTACGCACTTTTATTTATTTTTTCTTCTCATCTTACTATCTGTGATCCAATTTCGGGTCCTCTTATTAATACTTAACTGCCTTGAGTGATAGGGAAACCCTAACCTTTAGGCTGGCATTTTCCTTGTATAACTTTATTTTTCTTCTGAATGGGTTGCCCCTTTTGTGGTGGGCTTGTCAGAGTTGACTTGTTCCAAACTCTTCCCGATATTTTCTTAGGTGCCTCTGTCTTGATTGAGGTACTTTTTCCTTTTGTTGGGTAAAGGAATCTGCATGGTTTCCCTTCCTTTAATGCTCGATTAGGCATTCTTGCTTGGGTATATCAGGACAAATCACGCCATCCCTTCCTTTTGTTAGCGTTTTATCAGCTTTCCTGCTCGGTAGAGAGCTTCATTTTTCTTCTTAGGCGTTTGGTTGGCCATCATCTACTCACGTTAGTTTTTCCTCATTTCCTCCGGGAGTTTTGTTGGATATTCCTGCCATTGTCTAGAGCTCCTTCACGTCTGACGAGCTAGTATGCTTTGAAAAATATCACTTTTTGATCATGACTGGCGGGCTAGAGTATCACGCCAGTCATCACTTTTTAATCCTAACTGCCAGGCTAAAGCGCCTTGCCAGTCATCACTTTTTATTTAATCCTGACTGACCGACTAAAACTCGTTGTTAGTCATCATTTTTTATTTTGTGAAGTCTAGTAATACATTTCTGTTCTGACTAGAGCTCATTTCCTGCCTGAAAAGCTGGTGTGCTCGACATACATCATTTTTTATCCTGATTGGCGGGTGAAAGCACCGCACCAATCATCACTTTTTAATCCTGAGTGACCGGCTAAAACATCTTACCAGTCATCACTTTTTGTTTAATCTCGACTGGTTAGCTAAAACACCTTGCTCGTCATCACTTTTTATTTAATTCTGACTGGTGGGATAGAGTATCGCGCCTGTCAACACTTTTTCCTTCAATCTTTCATGGTGAAACGGGCCCTTCATTGGTCAAACTCACGTAATTACAATTCCGCCCCCTTTTTTGTATCCTAGGGGGGTGAAGTTCTTTCTTGGACTAGTTCACTTGCCGTTGTCGACTCCTTCCTCTTGAGGGTGGTGGAGTAGCATTCCATTGACGTCTTCTGCTCCCCCCACTAATCCTACGCCCGCGGGGGTGGGGAACTTCATTACCATGTGAACTCCACGAGCTTGTACACCTCGCTGCATCTTACCACCGTGAACTCCACAGATTGGTGGTGAGCCACGCGACCATACATATGGTTATGAGGAGCTCCATCATAATGTCAGCATGATCCCATGGTGACTGAATCCTACTAAGGGGCCGAGCACGGACAGAGCAGTTTGGGGTCTAATCCCATCTATAGGAAGGCCGAGTAGTTCAAGACATTGACTGAGCTCCTGTCGTATACCAGGTCCGCTAGACCTTAATGTTTGCGATCACCAGGGAAATTATCAACGCATCAACATGCAGTTGATGAATCTGGTGGGTCTCCTCCTCAGTGAATGTGATTGCGTCTTCCTCATTGTCTTGAGGTGTTCGTGGGAGGACATTGAAAACCATTAGATGTCCTGCCTCCTGAGCAGATGAGTTCCTCTTCTAGTGGGAGTCCGAAGCGCTTGGACCCCCATATATCATCTTGATTTCCCGCATGGGGTTACGGGGTTAGTCACATTTCTGCTTAGGTTGCCTCTCCACCCTTCTTTCTTGTCTAGGATGCTTTTGTCCCCATGGTTCCTATGACAGGCCACGAATTCGTTGAGGTATCCATTCTGGATCAGGGCCTCAATTTGCTCACGGAGGTCAAAGCATCCTTCCGTGTTGTGCTCGAAATCCCTATGATATTGGTAGTACTTGGTGGTATCCTTTTTCTCCTCTAACGTCCTTATCACCTAGGGCTACTTCAACCTGCTCTTATCCTGGATGACGTTGAAAATTTCCTCCCACCTGGCCATGAAGGGGGTGTGGGTGACACTCTGATTGACCAAGGGATTCTTCCTGTCACGTCGACCAGTGATGTGCATGCGGATCTTAAATGAGGTAAGTGTAAGATCAAATGGTCTGGAAGGACGAGATTGTTTATCCTCCCATAATTCCTTCCCCTTTTGGGAGTTCTCGATAATTGGCCTCTCCAATTCTCTCTCAGCTCGGATCACCTCCTCAGCACTCACGTACTTTTGGTTCCCAGTTTTGAGTTCAGCGAGAGAGACATGATTGTGTTTGGCAATTGACCACCTCATCTTAGAATGAGTGATCCCAGTCCTTAGTGCGGCCACCATCATGTCCTCATTGGCGTTATTAACTTGTAAGGATTCCGGGTTGAAACGGTTCATGTAATCTTTCAAAGACACTTCAGGTCACTGCTTCACTGTCATCAAGTAGAAGGCTAGCCTCATTCTATCCTTTCCTCCTAAAAATTACCCTATGATCAACCAGGAGAGCTCAGCGAACGAATGAATGGAGTTAAACTTTAATTTCCCTATCCATTTTTGGGCAAGTCCGCCAAGTGCCCAGTGAAACAGTTTGCACATCAAAGGTTCCGGGATGTGGTGCATGTCCATCCCGAACTTGAAAAGTTCTAGGTGCAAATAGGTCATTGGTCATGTCGTAATGGGCGATCGATAGCATTTTGAACTTTAAGGGAAGTTTAGCCTGCTGGATTTCCACAAAAAATGGGGACTCGATCTGCCCCAGAAGGGTCTCGATGGACACCCTGACAGTTTACCCATGCTCCCTTCTTAACTCCTCTATCGATAGCTGGAGTTTCTATATCTCGATCTATGACCCCGAGCTTTCACCGGTATAGTTTCTCACCTTCGTGTCCCTATCAGTTTTAGTAAAGCGATCCTCCCTGCCTTTAGCTCATTCTTACACGTCGGGGGCCGCCTTGCCTTTCACAAATTGTCATCCTCTTTTGCTCCCCTATCGTGGGATGACCTGACCTATGATTTTTTTTTGCTTCTGAGGGGTAGTGTCTGTGGGTAACTGGGAAGGGCCTTGCTGGAAGGAGGTTGCGACTCTCTTGTCATTTTCTTACCACCTTGGAGAGAGAACTCATCGATTACTTCTTTCTCCACAATGTGACCAAAATGACGGTGTGAGGTTTTTCTCTTGTCGAAGAGGATGGTGGGTCCTCCTTTTCTACTTCCAACTCATTATGAATTTCATCAGAGTAAGATGAGGATGCTAGGCTCATTATGCCCTCGTAGAGTGAGCTATTTCAAGTGTTTGGTAGGGGATGGGTGGCTTTGTTGTCATTTCCCACAGACCGTGCCAACTGTTGTTATCAGAAATCTCTGTCGTCTCCTCAATGTAGGGATCCTCTCTGTCTAAAATATACACAACACAAAGGAAGAACTCTAAAGACAAAGAGAATCGGCGATAATTTCCTCATCGAAGAGCCTCCGATGCTTAAGTCAATATTCTACAAAAAATTTGGCAGAGTTTCCTTTAAGACAAAATTTTGTAACTTACATTGTTTGTAGATGGGGGTATTTATACCTGGCTTTAGGAGAGGGATGCAGGTGATGTGATGAAGTTTATTGAAATGACGAGTTGGGGGTGACATTAAATGCCTTTGTTGCTCGAGTTGACGTATGTCAATTTGCCTTTAGTCCTTTCAGACGTGGCAGATGTGATCGTTTGGTAGCTGACTCGATACTTTATCATGGCGATTTGAAGTCGACCAGTGCATACTACAAATGGAAAAACGTCACGTGGAGTGCTACTTTCGGCGAATAATGATGATGTCTATCACAGGACTAACCTAGCTCATGCATCAGAGCTTCTCGTCGAAGCCTCCTAGTTCACGTTGGTCGATGTTTCAAGAGCTCTTTTGGAGGTCGGCTGGGTCAGGCAGTTCCTTCCCTTTTGGAAGCTCAGCTATCCAATTCCACTTATTGGATTTAAGCAGAAATGTATGTCGTGGCATGCCACATGGTGCTGTGTCATTGGTAATCAGAGAATCCCCATAACAATGGTCATTCGCACTTCATCGTTTCTGACTTGCTTCTCCCTTTTAAAAGGATTCTCAAGACATCTTTGTGAACATCCTTGAGTTTTCATCTTCTAACCCATGGCATGAGTCCATCGGTGAGGGGTCGGTTGGGCTTCAGATTCCCATGGATGATCTGAATGATTTGGAGCTCGAACTCACCCTTGAGTCCATGTCCTTTAACATTTTTGGGTCAACTTTTAGGACTTGGCCTACGCGACATGGAGAGCCTCACGTGTGCAAAGAGGCTCATCGGAAGTCCTCTCAGGACGTTCATGGTGTAGTGGAGGATTGCACCAGTCCAACATCCATTACCCTAGTTAAGTCAGAAGGTGACACCTCGGTCGTCAATAATGGTCAGTACTCCACCTTTGGTCTCAACTCTTTTACTCTGCCACATACTTCCATACTTACAAATGGAAGACCGATTGTATCGTAAGACAGGCTTCAGAGGAATGAGGGGTTGTTTACCTACCACCATACGTCGCTCAACATGCTAGCTCATATCCTCTACATCATGGATCACTTGACTCATGGGGACGCAGATCCTCAGGCCCTTGCTTACATGCTGAGTGCTTGGCGTGACCTGAACCCTCCAGGTTGGTTTTGGAAGGGATTCTCCCTCATATTCCTGCGTGCATGAGGCTTCAGAGGTGACTGCTTAGGATCAATGAGGTCGAAGCCTTGGAGAGAGAGATGGTGACGTAGGACCATATTCTGGAGACTGTAGAGGCATCGATGAAAGTCATCAAGGGCATGGTCAGCAGACATCACATCGTGTTGGAGAGTTATCCCAACGCTTCGGGCAACGTGGAGGTAGCGGATATAAAGGTATGGACGCTTCTACCTTGTATATTTCGATTTTTGTACACCTGTGCAACATTAATATAAAAGAACATTTTATTACCTTCTGTAGCAATGTATTCATTCCTACATCAGACTTTATGTGTTCCTAGTTTTTCATTATGCATGCTTTGCGTTCATACTTTGATTTGTATCATGCTTCATTATCAAACGTTCCTACTTTGCACTCTAAATCTCCCTTTCACGGGGATTTAACATTAGCATTTTCGAACCAAAAGAATCTCTGAATTATTTATAGTTGTACGAAGGCGGCCATATTCAAGAATAGTAAGCAAAATAAAAATTAAAGCAAAATTGTGTGCTTTAAATATGTTATGATGACCAAGTTCCTCCTTTATAGCTATGTTGGTCCGATGGCGAAATGCCCATTGACTGCGTATTTTGAGTTCAACGACTCCTTCTCCCACATTTTCGACAAAAATATCATTTGTAGTAGCCAAGTTCCATTTTGGGGAGGATTGCAACAACGACTAACTTCCCCCTAGACACTAGAAATGTTTAGTAATTTTATCGTTACTTTGCCTCACTAGACATGATTTAGATAAAGCAAACAAAAGTGAAGTTTATATTATTTGAACATTCATACATTTCTTTGTTTGCTGATCTATCTTCGCTGAAATGTCGTACATGCATTTCAGGAACATGATTCGCAAGGTATGAGGCTTCACAATGGCTTCGTATGTCTGGCCCGTTCTCTTTTGGTATGCTTGAATGCTCTCATTTTCCTTGTCTATTCTCTCTTTAAGTGCTAAGGGTAGGAGCTCGTGCCAATTTTCTTGAGATTCATGAACCATCATACTCAAAAGCCTTAGTGGCATCTTATTAGTCACTACACCTGATGCCGAGCCTTTTGGTCTAGCTCCAGCGTGCAAAGAAGTTTTTGCAAACTCTTGTCCACAAAAGAAATTCTATAGAGGCGACATCTGTCTCTATAGCCCGCCTTCGTCCTCTTCTTCCTCATCCGTCGTGGTCCTTCACAATGAAGAAGGACCTCCCACCGCACTAATCATGTTTGCATTAGCATGCCGAAGGAAATGTTGGTCCTCCACAACTTCCACATCTTTCATGATGATCTTCCCTTTCTTAAGCTTATCATGAAAGATCTGCCTTAAATTCCTGCAGTCTTTCATCACGTGGGAGGTGTCCCGGTGGAAATTACAGTACTTGATGGACTCTCTTTCCTCTCTAGTGGGCAACCTATCAACCCAAGGTCTCTGTATGACCTTGTCATTTACCCAGGCATCAAAAAGCGCCTCTACCTTGTCCATGGAGCAAGGGAAAAGAGGTGGAGCATCCCTTTCACTCCTGCCCCGATTTGCGCTCCACTCATAGGGTTGTGCCATAGCCACTTGGGGCGTGTACCTCACAAGCTTCCATGCACGCCCCCACGCTCAGTCAGCTCTACATCTTTTAACTTGGGCACTAAAGTGTTGGTGCTTTGAGCAGCTATATTGAGGCGGGAGAACGTGGTGATTCGGGGTTCTCCAGATGTGCCTTGTGCTCATTGAGCATCTCGCATATGCACATCTTTACCAATGCCTCTTCCTTCCACTCCTCTCAGCAGTCGACAGCCTTATCCTTGACCGTCTCATGTAGGTCATTAGGTCACAGGTCCCCATTTTTTCTTCAGACATAAAGAACTTAGTGACGAAGGCAGAAATCATGTGTGGCCAACTCAAGATTGACCCCAGTGCCAGGTTGGTGTACCACATGTACACTCGCTCAGTCAGCGACTTTGAAAACTCACTCAACCTCATGGACTTATCACATCCGTGTGGGACGGGGTCACCAATGAAGCGTACGGCGTGCTCTCTTACACATCTTTTCTTCTTGTTATACTTACGAAACTTTGAAGCCATATAGTTAGATGGATATGGCCTCATTGTCAACTCAGACGAGTAAGGGGGACGGAAGACCACTATAGTCTTACTCAAGGTGGCATTGAGCCTCTCCACCTCCAACACTTTTTTTGCAACATCTCCCTGGTGATGAAAGAGCCAGGGTCGAAGCCATCGACTAGGCTATCATATGTCAGCATAGTATGTATGAAGGCCGGTGTGATGATGACGTTTGCAGGGTCACTTGATTGACCTTCATTCTAGTCACTGTTTGTTATCCCAGACCTGGATGAGAGCCTCCAGGTTATGTAAGTGGGATGGGCATGTCAGCGTCCACCTAGTTCTCCGTGTGGGGTGGGATAAAATGTACAATAGGTGATGGTGGCGGCGGGTTTCAGGCAGTCACGAGGAGAGCGGTCAGCATGCCCAAAAGGTTGCAAATCCAAGCGTTAGAAGCATGCAGATCCTTGATAGTGCTAGTCTGCTCCGTCGCTGTCATACTGGCAGTAGCGATGTTGGCAAGGTTAGACCTCTCCCTTGAAGTAGTTTCTTCCATGTCCTGGTTCTCTAGCAACGGGTTGACATTTCCCCTTCAGAATGGGAATAATCCCTGGTGATCCTACCACTTCTGACCATACTCAATGAAAAGGTGTTAGATAGGACACTCCCTAGTGGAGTCGCCAAAATGTTTAGAGATTTTCAGGTGATGTGTAAATGAACGATCTAGTATATGGCAAGTAAGCATGGGAACATGGAAATGATGTGACTTTAAGGGTGAAGAACAAGTACCTTAGGTCTACTCGAGAAGGTGACAAATGTCTTTACTGCTCTCAGGTTAGTGAGAACTCCAAATGTGGAATATTCTCTAGTTTATTGACCTAGGGAAATGTGAGAGTAATGATGATGATGATCATCCCCATAATGATACCGAAGACCATTTATATAGATGGGGTCGAGTAAAGACCACATATCTATCTTTTGTAACAGTATGAACATAATTTGTAATAAATGTGGTCATGCCTAAAATGTGACCACGCCTAATACATGGCCACATTGTTAAAACGAGGTGACATTCATAAGACGTGATCATATTTTACGCCCATAACTAGTTATGCCTTCATGGCATTGAGCAGTCGTATAACCAACTCACTTAGAGGGGCCCCGACCATATCACCCGCCTTTAGGCTCTCCCAAATGTGGACATAAAAGGATTCCATAAAATGAAGCACCCCCAAAATGGGTCCTTAACCCGCTGTTCGGATTCCCCGACAAAGGGTGAATGGCGCAACCCGCCGTCCAGCTTCCCTGATGGTGGGTGTATAGCTCAACCCACCGTCGAGCTTCCCCGACTGCGGGTGCATTGGTATGTCCGCCTTCAGGGAAACCCAAAGGCGACATAGGGGGCTTTTCCCCAATAGTTGCGCATCAAGTCTTTTTTACCCTTCTTTATTAGAAGGGGACACATCCCATGTGCTTAAAGAGGTCATACCCTTTAAGGAGGTTTTTCTCTTTTGACATAACGTAACTTTGTCCTAATTCTACCAGACCACAGCCCCCAAATTGTTCTTAGGCAAGGAATGACTTTTGAACCTTTATCACTAAGTTTAAAAGCATGTTACGACACTTTAACGCATAATTCATTTAATGGACTCGCCACCTTTATAAGTCTAAGGGCGTCACTTACAAATATAGTTATTAGGTATGCCTCCTTTATATTTAAGCGATGTCCCTTACAAAAGTATTTTACTATTACACTAAATTGACATTTTCATGCCATGTAACCGTTACCTGAGCCTGTCTTTGGGTGTCACGTGTATTGTTTACATCCTGACACGTCATTCGTAATGACGTGACTCACTATTTATAATGACTTTGATAAAAAAAAAAGTTTATAGGGTAAATAATAAAATTTGTCTCTCTACTTTGCCTTCTGTTTCTAATGGTTCTTGTCTTTTCAAATTAAACAAAAAAAAGTCCTCCTAATTTAGATATGGTTCTATATGGTCATTCCGTTATATATCTCGTTACATTTTCCATCTGTGTTGCTTACGTAGGGCTTAGGTGGACACCACATAATTGCCACGTAGGTGATGACAAAGTAATTTTTTTTGTTCAAAGGTAAATATATTTCAAGCAAGAAAAATATAATTATACAATGGGAATAACCTAGGCATATACCATAGAACAACAGAAGCTATATGATCAGAAAAATCCCGATTAACTTGAAGTCTATTATATACATCTTATTTACCTA
Organism: Datisca glomerata; assembly: GCA_003255025.1. Taxonomy (NCBI): domain Eukaryota; kingdom Viridiplantae; phylum Streptophyta; class Magnoliopsida; order Cucurbitales; family Datiscaceae; genus Datisca; species Datisca glomerata. The sequence continues at coordinate 462,344 of QANY01011424.1, read as the reverse complement.
TATTCTTAAAAGATCAAATTTTCTCTCTAGCCATCCTTATAATGCAAGAGAAATTAGTACACTATGACCCAAAACACCTTCAAGGTACCTACTATTCCTTTTTCAGTCCAAAAGAAATAAACAAAAACATTAAAGGTAAGTTTCAAAAGAGTAGATCTAAAACAGTTCTCCTTTGAAACCATAGATAACCAATGTAATTTAAGCTCCCAATCTAGATGAACCATGCATAAATATAAAAGGTTAAGTAAATGTACCCACACAACATTAATTTGAGGGCAACTACAGAAAATATGTCCCATAGATTCATCCCCCCACACAAAACATACAGACTTTACTTTCCTAATTATCCCATTTCTTCACATTATCCAACACGACAAGCTTATTTTTAATAGCCAATCAAGAAATAAAACTGTATTTAAGAATAAATCATTTGAACCAAAGCAATTTAAATCAATTAACAGAGTTAATATTAATCAGAGAAAAACAAGTATGAGCACTGGCCACAAAAAACATACCACTAGAAGACCCAAACCTACCCACACATCATCTCGGTCAGAATGCGGAGGAGATATCAAGGACACTTCAGCCTTAATTTCCTCCATAACTGATCCTCCACGAGAGAAAAATTTCACGAGGAACCACAAATCACACTGCTCACTTTAATTGCCAAATTCTATCATGTAACCAAAGTCCTTTAGCAACTTCACAGATTTACCATTTTCAATACGAGCCACACACCATTCCATCATAAGATTCCTCAGTTTCAACATCTTTCTTCAAATCCAAGAAGGATTAGAAACTCTAGGGACCGTGGGAAAAATAAGTGATGCTTTAGGATGAAGTGCATACACCAAACAATCAAAATAATGATTCACTACGCGAAGTCACAAGAAACTAAATATGTTTAGATATTGCAACTCTATTCTAGAGTTCTAGATTTCTAATACCAAGACCCACAACCTTCAGAGGAGAACGATGCTCCTCTCAGGCCACTTTAGCCCCTTTATGAATATTATCACACCCGAACCATAAAAAATTCCTTAAAACATCATTAAGTGCTTTAATAATAGACTTCGGCAAAATGAATAAACCAGCTAAAAAATCTCCCGCTCATGTAAGTAAGCTGAAGGGTATGTTAATACATTATGATACTTAGGAGCTGATTCCATATTGTCATATAATGCATTTAGTAGGCAATAAATGGATCTTTAAGCTTCAGTATAATGCTAATGGTAGTATACAAAGACAAATGGCACGGTTGGTCGCCAAAAAGTTTCATTCTTGTCACTAGTGAAACCTACCACAATAAGAAATGTCCTAACATTGGAAACTACATACAATTTGGCATGTTCATCAGTTGGATGTGAATAGTGCATTTCTCAGTGAGAACCTTGGAGGATCTGTGTTTATGGTATAAACTGAAGGGTATGTTAATTCATCACGTCTCGCTCATGTATGTATGTTGAAGAAAGATTTGTATGGCTTTAAACATGCTCCTCGAGCATGGTATCGTAGATTGAAAAGCACACTATTGCAATGTGGATCCAAAAATACCATATCAGACACATCTTTATTTGTCTACAAACATGAAGGATGCACTTATCCTACATGTCTATATGGATGACATTCTAGTTTCAAGACTAATGTGGACAACATTCAAACTCTTATTCTAGTCTCATTAAGAAATTTGCACTCAAGAATCTGGGACATATTCATCACATTATTGGCATGGAAATTGTGAGATGTTCAACTAGTTTTCGCTTAACTCAAGCTGGCTATCTCATTGAGTTACTTCATGAGAGATTCTACTCCTTCTAATGCTTCAGTCAAACTATATCAGAATTCTTCTGCAGAATTTTCTGATGTCACTCACTATAGGAATATTTTGGTAGCTATACACTATTTGATGCTTACATGACCGGATGTGAAATATGTTGTAAATAATTTAAGTCAGTTTGTTCAAAGGCACACTATTACTCATTGGAAACCTCGAAAACAAGTTCTCACATATCTAAAAGGCTCCATCTATAATGGGATTCTGATTAAACTAACATTCACTCTCATTTTTAGAGGCATGCTCTGATGCAGATTGGGCATCAAACTTGGATGATCGCAGATCCATTGGAGGATATGCAGTATTCCTTGGCAATTCTCTCATTTCCTAGTCTTCCAAGAAATAACCACAATGGTAGCTCGCTCAAGCACTGAGAGTGAGTATCATGCTCTCTCAAACACATCTACTGAAATAACATGGATTCAATATCTTCTCACTGAACTGCATGTTTCTTACATACTTCAATTATTTGGTGTGATAACAGGAATGCTTCATCATTGGTGTGGTAACATGAATGCTTCATCATTGGCTGCAAACCTATATTTACATGCACGGACCAAACTCATGAAGATACACCTACACTTTACTCGTGACAAGGTTATCAATAAATCATTTGAGGTTTGTTTTTCCCCTCGTATGATCAAACTGTCGATGTTTTGACCAAATCAATTCTTATCACTCAATTTCAATATCTTAAATCCAAGCTCCAAATGGGAATTTGCCCGTTTCACTTGAGGGGGAATAATGATAGAGTACACACTCAGCTAGCTAAAGTCAATTATCTTTAAGTTTGCCCCATGTGATGAAAGCCATGCAAGTTGGTCTAATAATATTAACAGATTGTAGTTATTCAGGCAGTCGAGCTCATTTTACTCTCTGTTATCATCTCTCTATATATATAGAATGTAAGAATGGAAAACACAGTTTAATGAAAACATGAGTTCGTGCACATATACTTTGTTTACCCTGTTTTCCGCAGAGTTCATCTACTTTCATGAATAACTATTTAATAAGATCATTATTATGGAGGTCACCAAAGATAGTTAAACACATAATTCAACATTATGAGTTAATGTAAATTTAAGTGGTTAATAATCTCATTGCCTGTGCTATTTTGGAGCATGTGTGAGAATGTTAATAACCTTAATTATGCCACTATCACATAGGCTTAAGAATTAGGTATGTCGTACTTCTCCTGCTCGAACTGAGATTAATATAAGTTTACCTTAACCCAACCATTTAAAATTTTTAGTTTATTGACAACTTAATATAGTAGCAGAGTGGACGCCCTGAATTCAAACTCTCACATTGACAACTTATCTCCTTGTTTAACAGTTAAAATTTTCATGTGTCATGACCATTAAAAAAATTTCACGGCGATAGATAAAGTGGAATTTTGAGAATTAGTTGAAGTATTTAAGTTCACCTTAAACTAAAAGCTTAAATTTTTAGATTAATTGACAATTTAATAGATATACTAGGTTATAGTACTAAGAAAATGTGAAAAACAAAACATTATAAACGTACCGTTAGTGGCTATTAAATTTTATATGTATATAGATACAGGTCGAGATCAATAACTTATTGAGATGATTATTAAGCTATAAAATGGAGAGTAGAAAATTGCTTGACGAATGAAAATTATAGCAATTATGTTTAATACTTTTGTTCTCATTTTCATTGAATATTAAGCAAGTTGATTACAATAATATAAGCACCATCGTGTGACTTACCAACCAATTGTATATAAATTACAGGTATTATTTATAAGTATTGTACAATCAATTAGGACATAAAATATATTTAAGATATGATAGAAAGATGATGCAGACACAACCCTTTATTTTTGAAGCTCACTGGACACATGGCCAAAAACCTTTTTTGAAATTCAATTTCTATGCTTCATTTTGTTTTCTTCTAATCATATCTGTTATTTTAGATTTTAGTTATGACGAAGCAACTTAGATTAGATTGACCAGATGTATTAACTCAATTGATGTAAGTGAAATTTTATCTTCATTTGATTTCGGTTTTGCTCTCCGTAACTTCTTCATTATTTTAAAAAAATTAGATTACATTAAATATTACATAACAGAATTGCTGAGCTCACAACTTTATAAAAAAAATCTCTAAAATGAGTCCGCTAAAACCAAACACCCTGAGTTAAGGAAGAAATTCCGTAAACTTTATTAAACTTTAGCTAATTGGTTAAGAAAATCCTTTATTATTTATTTATTTCAATTATTGTACGGGACCAATTAATGAAACCCATTCGTTCATGGAGTTTCAAAACTGACTTTAATTCTAAAGAAAAAAATAATTAATGTTACGAGAAAAATACAAATCAATTATTTTGTATAACATGTTATAATTTTAATTAAACTAGATAATCTTTTTCAATGTCACGTCTTTTGTCTTCAAAAATACATTAATAACAAGACCATTCATGAGGTTAAAACAATATACTCTATTTTATTCCTCATGGCTAGCTTCAATGAATACATGCCACTGCTCTTCATTTGGTTTACCTCCATTTTCCTTATCCGAGCTATCTTCACCAAAACCCGAACCAAGGTTCGCCTTCCACCAAGCCCTAGATCCCTACCGATCTTCGGACATCTTCATCTCCTTGGCCGAATCCCACATCAAGCTTTTCACAAGCTCTTAATCAAATATGGACCTCTAATGCATCTCTTCTTTGGCTCCACACCTTGTATCATTGTTTCCTCTCCTGAAATAGCCAAACAGTTCCTTAAAACCCACGAAACTTCATTCTTAAATCGACCAAGAAGAATCAATATAAACTATCTCACTTATGGAACAAAAGACTCACTTTTGCACGTATGGACCCTATTGGAAGTTCTTAAAGAAGCTCTGCATGACTGAGCTTCTCGGGGTTTGAACTCTGGACCTCCTCCTTCCAACGAGGCTGGAGAAGATACAATTATTATTGAAATTTACCGAGTCAAGAACACTTACTTGATTACGTAGCGGAATAAATCGAAATGATGAATTACATGTAGAATCTTGTAGTAAATCATGAAAATGAACTCTCCACTTATTCACAACCCAAGAACCCTCAATGTTATATGTGAAATCTTGATTTTGATGTTGGAGGAATGATTTTTTATTTGATTATGCAATAGGTCTGAATTTTTCTTCTCTGAAATCAAAGTGAAGTTCTTTTTTACAGGAGTTAATGATAGTTTTTTATATTAACCACCGTTGGTAGTTTTTCACGAAAACTACCAATCATTCATTTTCAAAAACGGGTCGGGCCGACCCATCATGGGCGGCGAATATGAGTTTTTCAACATCTCCCACTCGCACATGATGAGATAGAACAAATTTAATTACAAAGGATTAAACATTCACATACTAATAAATTAATACGGGCAAATGAATTGTGCGACTCGCGAGCACGTATAAGAGCTAGTTACTATGAACCTGTTAGGGATAACATAGCAGCCCCAAAACTAAAGACTATCTACTCGTCTCGCTATGCCCCAGACGTATTTGTTACATCAGATGTAGACAAAAAATGGTGAACACACTTTAGATTTAGACAAAAAACATCTTCATTCCCTACATATATAGCTTAGCTTCAAATAAATTACTCTCTCGACATGTTCCATTAGGTCGAATTGGCATAACCGTAGGTAATATGCTAAAGTAGCAATATTTGTTTGTCACTTCACTACATAGTTGAAAGTCACATAGGGCACACAAATGAGGTTTAAACTTACCTTAAAGGACTCACACAATGAGAGAGCAGGGATTTATCTCACATTTTTTTATCTAGTCGCAAAAGACACATGTGGAATGAACACATGCTATTGTGGTTTTCCCTTCATAGAAAGAGTGTATGTCTATTATAATTTATATTGAACCACTATAAGGATCTTAGCTCAGTCGTAGATACCAAAATATTCCTCGCGCCTAGCTCGAGATCTTACTAGCTCGATCCTCATAGCGCCTACCATAAGTTCTCGCATCCCGTCCACAACCAGGCTACATGATCGTGGGAATCATGTCGATCCATGAATTAATATTTAGACCTCATCTTGACATCCTGTCAAGGCGACAACCTAATTAAAGTACGCTTTGTTGACACTTCCTAAATATTTTAAGCACACAATGTCTCATCTCAGCTCTCTCTTCAAGCGTCTGAGGTGACCGCTTGTATGAGTAAGTCAGTCTATGCCTGACGACATACATTTTGATTTTATCCAAACATGATATGTGTGTTTTGTGCTACAAATAAATAAAATAATGAACATCAAGTTCATTAATTAATAACATTGATACAAAATGTACTAAAAATTACACATCATATTATAATCTGTACAAACATAGGGATTTGACATGGCTTAGAAAAATATCTCTAGGGATTGGCTTTGTCAAAGGATCAACCATCATTCGATGTGTAGAGAGACATGTTGTATTACTATTTCCTTCTACGCTATAATATCTCGTACAAAATTATACTTAGTGTCTATATGCTTCATTTTCCATGATACTTCGGATCTTTAGTATAAGCAATGGCTGCTTGACTATCACAAAATAAAGTCACTGGATTCGATACACTAGAAACAACTTGTAAATATTGCAGAAACCTTCTAAGCCAAATTGCCTCTTACACTACAGCCGAACACGCCATAAATTCTGCTTCCATAGTTGATAACGCAATGCATGTTTGTTTCTTGCTACTCCAAGATATGGCGCCATTACTTAGTAAGAAAGCATACCAGACGTTGATTTGCGTTTGTCAGGGTCACCACTCCAATAAGCATCAGAGTAACCCACTAGATGCATATCATTTCCTCTATAGCATAAACACAAGTCTGTAGTACCTTTAAGGTACCTCAAAATCCTCTTAACAGCTTTTCAATGAGCTTGTCCAGGATTCGATTGATAATGGCTACCTAAACTAACGGTATAACAAATATCAGGGTGTGTACACAACATAGCGTACATCAAACTTCCAATGGCATTAGAATATGGGACTCTAGCCATGCCTTTTTTTCTTCTAGAGTCTTAGGGCACATTTTCTGACTAAGGATTTCACTATTTGCTATTGGAATGTCGATGGGTTTGCAATCTCGCATATTGAATTTTTCGAGTATTTTCTTAATATATGACTCTTGCGACAGAGCAAGAAGTCATTTTGAACGATCTCGATATATCTTCACACCCAGTATAAATGTTGCTTCACTCATATCCTTCATCTCAAAATGAGAAGACAACCATTCTTTAATGGTAATGACAAATGTTTTATCATTCCTAACCAAAAGGATGTCGTCTACATATAATGAGCAAATTATAAAATTACCCTCAATATGTTTGACGTAAACACAATGGTCTTCACCGATCATCATAAAATCATAAGAGGTTATGGCTCTTTGAAACCTAAGATACCATTGTGTAGATGATTGTTTGAGGTCATATATTGATCTTAGGACCTTGCCTACTTTGCGATCAGGAAAGCAGTTTTTATGTCCATCTGGTGTAATTCCAAGTCCATCTGGGCAACAATAGCTAAAATTTGACGTATGGAGGCAAACCCAACAACAGGTGAAAAAGTTTCCTCATAGTTTATTCCTTCTTGTTGAGTGCAACCCTTAGCTACCAAACGTGCGTTATATCTTTCTACTGATCCATCTTCCTTGCGTTTAATTTTGAGAATCCATTTGTTTCCAATAGCTTTATGCCCTGCTGGAAGATTAACCAAGTCCCAGACATTGTTTGTTCTCATTGACTCAATTTCTTCTTCCATTGCCTTTAATCAATGATCTTTTATAGCTGATGAAAGAGTCTCTCGTATAGTTATCGGCTCATGTTCATCATGTGGAGCAATCATAAAAATTTCTCTCTTAATTTCAAAACGTCGACGAGGAATACTTTTACGAGTACTTCTCCATATATAATATTCTTACAGATTTGTATCATCGGTCAAAATGTTACTTCCACTCAGATCAAGGAAATGAGACATATTCCCATTCATTTTAGATGTCTGATCCATAGTAACATTAGTGTCAAGATCTTCTATCTCATATAGACTCAGATCTCAACTAACTTCTCTTTTGCTAGAAAATTCATTCTCTAAAAATGTGACATATACTGATTCAAATTTAGTAAATCTTCCATCAATTTATTCACCAATGAACACGCATCATTTGGAGTGTTCAACATATCTTATTACAATGGACTTCTTACCTCTTGGTCTAAGTTTACCATGTTTATGAGAAGAAATGTGAACATAAGCTGCAGACCCCTAAGATCGCAGATTACTTAAGTCGGGTTTCCTGCCCGTCCAAAGTTCATATGGGGTGGAAGTTACTGATTTGGAAGGCACACAGTTAAGTAAATATGTAGCAGTAAGCAATGCATCTCCTTAATATGAAATGGGTAAGCTCACTTGTGCCATCATAGACCTTACCATATCTAGAAGCGTTTTATTCCTTCTTTCTACAACACCATTTTGTTGTGGAGTTCCAGGAATAGTTAGTTATCTATATATACCATTTTCATCACATAATTCTTTGAATTGATCATAAAGATATTCACGGCCTCAATCTGTTCTTAATGCTTTTATCCTTTTGCTATATGATTCTCCACCAAATTCATAAATCGTTTGAAGCAGTCCAATGCTTCAGATTTCTGGGAGATTAAATAGACATCACCAAATATAAGAATGAATTAATTGTAATAGATAATCAGCTCTTTTTGCCTTTCCAATCGTTTTTCTTGTTGTTTTTCCGACAAGATAATACTCACATATAAGAAACTTTATCTTTACAAGTAAGCCTAATAGACCTTCTATAGCAAGCCTATTCATTCTATCTTGCCCTATATGACCTAATCTAGCATGCCATATATTAGCATCAATCACATTATTACTAGATGATGGCATTAAAGAAAAACAATAATCATTACTAGCATTGTTATGTTTAGTGTCTAGAACAATAAAATCATTCAAAAAATTACCAGATCCATAGTGCTTATTATCTAAATAGAAGTTTGCACCACTTTGATGAAAATTGATATTGAAACCGAAACCTAGGAGAACGGTTATAGAGACTAAGTTTCGCCTAATCTTAGGAGCACAAAGGACATCATGCAGGAATAACGTCTGACCACCACGTAACTCAAGCTTGCAAGTGCCAATTCCTTTAACTTCTACTCTAAAATTATTTCCTACATAGATCCATCTTGCTCCCACTGAGACTCGACAATGCTCTATAAATGCTCCCCTCTCTCTAGCTACATGGTCGGTTACTCCTGAATCTATAGTCCATACAAGATAAGATTCAGTTAATAACACACTGGTAGAAACATAACAACGGTGAGAAGTAATATTATAAAGTATCCCACATTTCCTTGGCAATTTCAAACTTTTCAAACTCACACATAAGATCATCTTGCATGCAGCTCAACAACGTAATGCGAGCTATGCCGTTCTTTCATTTCCATAAATGATAAGCCTCTTGATCTCTTGTATGTTGAGCAGAAGTACCATTATTTAGATTCAGTCATATTGTTTTCAAGGGTTTCCATAACTTTTTGTTCCTCGAGAATATACTAAACTTTTTGATACCAAATATTAAATTATCACCATTCAATTTCTCACAATTGTTCAGTTCAACTATTATATTTTTTAATGCAGAAGTCATATCAACTACAATATATAAACACAACAGCACATACAAATACTAGCACTTCAAAGGAAAAACGCACATTCGCACCTTAAAGTTATGGCAAACTTATCTAAGTCAATGATGATGTGATATTGAGTACAAGATCGAAAGTTCGCAGTACTTATAATCATCTCCCATACAAAATATCATATCATCATTACTTAGTTATATGCCAAAAATATGTCACATATGAGAATACACTAATGTCATGTATCATAACTTCCACTCAGTTACTATATACACAAAATAAAAGACTATACTATACATGGTAACTTACTTAGTTAGAATTAATTCTAAAAACAATCATCGTATCTACGAAAGAAATGAGACATCACAATTTGTTCAACACTCGAACATGGGATTTCATTCAGTGTATGTTCCTTCCTGTCTAAGCCAAGGCCCAACCTTGCGCTCCGAAGATTTACGAATTGTGATAAAGCAGCTGAACGGCGAATTCCAGAACGTATATTTCGTTCCTCTATTGATATGAGATCTTCTACAATATAATCGTATTCTTCAAAGGTATAATTTTACATGATCTTTTCTTTATCTGCATTCCACGAGTCCGGCAAGGAATTGAGACGAAATTTTCATGATCTTTTCTTTATCTGCATTCCACGAGTCTGGTATTGAGCATGGAAAAATATATATTTACATGTTCAACCATGTTGTGATGTTGATTCATTTTGTATCATCAAAGTTCGTAGTATAAAATATATGAACCGTAATAATCTGGGTCACAATCTATCTTTTGTACTAACATAACATCAACATATTACTTATTCACGATATACAAAAAAATGGTTAAGTAAATTAAATAAAAAATGTGAATTTATTTTATCCAAAAAAATAGCAGGTAAATATATATTTTTCCATGCCCAATACCATAATTGCACAAGTTCAAATCAATTACAGAATAAAAATTTTAATTACTAAGCTATCTTTGTAAATTCTACCGATTCACACCACTTTTTTTTAAATCTCAATAAAAAATAAAATCAGATCACTTGTACCGATTACAAGAAAACAATTGATAGAATAGTTTATGCACATATAGCATAATTAATCGCACTGCAAAAGCAATCGATATTGAAAAGGTGTGAAGATGAACGGTTAAGAACAAAAACCGTTTTTGAAGCCCACCATTTGAGAAAGAATGAAAAATTAATTTCCAGTAGGAAAACTCGTAGACAAAATTTCACAGACAAATCCCTTTAAACATTCACGTTGGGAAAAGAAGGCAGTGCATTAGAGAAGAGACAGCCACTATAGTTTCACTAGTGCATTAGAGAACCACCGAATTATAGAACAATGAAATTGCCATAAGATTAAACAATGCAATAAAGATTGCAATTTTGATTACGCCGTGGAAAACGTTCAATATACTCACAGTCAAATTACAGTAGATTTCCAATAATTATAAACATATTATATAATTGCTCTGATACCAATGCTGAAATTTATCGAGTCAAGAATACTTACATGATTACGCAACAGAATATATCAAAATGATGAATTATGTGTCAGATCTTATAGAAAATCATGAAAACGAACTTTAATCCACAACACAAGAGCCCTTGATTTTGTATGTGAAATCTTGATTTTAATGTTGAAGAAATGATTTTTTCTTTGATTATGCAAAATGTCCAAATTTTCCTTCTCTAAAATCAAAATGAAGTTCTTTTTTTTTATAGAAGTTAATGGTAGTTTTTTATATTAACCACCATTGGTAGTTTTCATATGAAAAACTACTAATCATTTTTTTTCTAAAACATATCGGGTCGACCCATCGTGGGCACCCGAATCTGAGTTTTTCAACAATTATTTTTTAAAAATTTGCGTAAAAAGGCGGATATGGGTGTTGAGGTTAATGTTGGAGCTGAGCTTTTAAGATTAACAAATAATATAATTTTGAGGATGGCATTGAGAAGAAGATATTCAGAGAATGAAGATGAAGCTGGAGGTGAGTAAGTTGGTGGAGGAGATGTGTGAGCTTGCTGGGAAGCTTAATTTTTCGGATATGATTTGGGTATTTAAGAAGTGGGATTTGCAGGGATTTTGGAAGAGAGTTAAGGATGTTCGTGATAGGTATCGTTAGATTACACATATGATCTCAAAATTAGTGTAACTGTTAGGTCGAAGCGCATTTACTTGATTCAATTGTTTTTTGTAACAGGTATGATGGGTTGATGGAGCAGATAATGGAGCATGAAAATGAAAGGAGGAACAAGAAGGAAATGGGTGGGGATGATGGAGTTCAAGATTTGCTTGATATTTTGCTTGATTTATAAAGATGAGAATTCAGAGATCAAATTAACAAGAGAGAACATCAAGGCTTTTGTGATGGTAATTATTTAGTTATCACAAGTTATGTTAACACGAGTGATTTGATAACCGTCATATATAACATATATTTTTCAATGACAAATCTTGTGATTAGGTGAAATTTAAAATTCACGATCACAAAAGTTTACTAAGGTGAAATTTTGTATTTATAAAAATGAAATAAAACTATAATTTAATATGATCTACGTGAATTCATGTGAATCGCTATAAAAAAACATATTCCACGAACAACTAGATGTAGTTAAGTGTCCGTGAAGGAAACCATACACCACTATAGTAGGAGAAATTATAGAGACTGTTGGTCATAATGTGGTTAACAAACGTGTCCGTTGGATTAAAAAATGAACATGTAAGATCCGTTTTTTATTTAAAAAGAAAAATAAATAAAAAATAAGTTTGCTTGTTTTAAACAAATCGAAGCCATTCAAATCTAAACCAAAGGACTAGATTTGAATGTGGGTCTCAACCACATTATTTTTGATATACACAATAATTTCTCCTACAGTAGCCAGGAGTACTGTAACATTGCATGACCATCACAAAAGTTAAATATCCACGTTCTCTCACATATTTCTACATTTCTCTCTCTTATCTTGTAGCTATGTCGCGTCTCTCTCTCTCATCTCTTTGTCTTTTAGCTCTGTGTTGTAGCTCTATTTTTCAGCACTTACCACTTTGGTTTCGCATCTCAGAACAATTATTTTTCCTTGTGAGTTGGGTTTCAATCTCTAATTCATGTATATTTTTATGTTATTTGTCTGATTTTTTCAATTTTTTTCTGAGTTAATTAGGGTTACAACATTTGGTTTTTAAAAATATATTTACTTTTAATTTTCTTACTTCATGATTTACCTAATTTAAAAGGTTACAACATTTGGTGTTTAATTGTGAACACTCTGTATCATAGCCATATGGTTACACATTTTCTAACTATTGCAGTAGCTACTGCCTTATTGATATATATAAGAGTAGTAGAGATCATATTGACCAGAACATCATTGTTAATAAAAAAACAGTTGGAAATCTTTTTAGGCTGATTTTGCTATTATATTGCAGAAGATTTTATATAAACTAATGATATCTTTCATCATTTTACTTGGTTAGTCGTGTTTCTTTTGCTTTTGATTTATCTGATTTATAGAAGAGTTCTTTCTCCTATTTATTGTATGATAGAGAGTGAATCTCCCAATTAAATTTTTCTTTATTCCCCTCCTAGTTGTTTTCCACTCTGTCATGTTTTATATTTTGTTTTAACCTTTTCTAGTGCTTTGAGGTCGTAATGTTTTAGAAACCAACGCTAGACTGCCAATAGGATTGATTATTATTACTGTTTGTCTGGCTGCATATCACAAGTTCTTGGTGTCAAACATGCTACTAAGGTTTACAGTAGCTACTAAGGTTTTCTTTTTTTCATTTCCTTATCTACTTTTTTGCCCTCCCTTTGTGGAGTTTGGAGGATTTATAATTTAATAAATTTAGAACTCAATACATTTTTCCATTCCAACAGTCCTACGGGTGAGCCATTGAGTTGGAAGACGATAGAGTATTTACTTTTATTGAAAACGAAAACATATTCTTGGTGCTTGGTTCTTTCACCAAGTAGAAAAATAGCTTGGTGTTTAACTTTTTGATGTATGTTTTGGTTAGTTGGGAAAAGCAGCAGAAATTTTCAGAGTTTAGAGAACAATTTTAGATATCATAAGGGATACGTTTCTTCTTCGTTTAAGAAGTGACAAAACCATCAGTCGCTTTATTTAGTTAAACACCTCTTTAGTCTAACTGCTTTTGTGTTCTCTAGCACTTATTCTTTTAGGAACACATTACTTTATCGACATAAAAAAAATTAGTTTCTCAATTATGTGTGGGCTTGATTCTTAAATATCATAATATGATATGTCTTTGTAAAGGGAGTTGAACACTTCCAACAAGCTCTAGAAATCTCACCTCAAAGTATCTCTGCACAAGTTGGACTCTCTTTTGCGCTGCTTAGTTTGGCAAAAGATTGGATAAACTTGAAAGCATTTAGATGGGGATATTTGTTGTTAGAGGTTGGTTGTATTGTGTTTTCTTTTCCAATGTGATTGGTTGTCTCTTTGTTGTTTCTTTTGAAATTTGAGCATGTTCTATAATTTTTAAAGGAAACCTCTAAAATTGCAAAAGCAAGTGTATGCCTAGCTGTTGTCATGTATTCAGAAATTGCATGGTGATATTCAAGTGTGGTCCTTTCACTAATTTCCTTATTCTCTTGATATGGTCCTTTCACTAATTTCCTTATTCTCTTGATATGGTCCTTTCACTAATTTTCTCTTTCTCTTGATATAGTCCTTTCACTAATTTCTTCTTTCTCTTGATATGGTCCTTATAAAGTTAACCCAACTTTTCGTTGTTCTATGTGTTATGATCGTAAAGGATGCTTTAGATTTGTAGAAGCAACATAAAAAGATTGAGGCAAGAGTGTTTAATGCTTTGGTTGAACTTAATTTCAGGCGTTATAGTTATAGCTCATTTAGTCATTTACAATATTTTAATGCTTTGGTTGAATTTGACATGTCCCTGGTGCAGTATGTTGAGATGGAGTACAGTTGCAAGTTTTGTATTGGCCCGTGCAAAACAAGAGAAGAGGTAACGTAACATGCCGTTACTATTATTTAAGAGGATATTCATGGCTAAAAACTTATCATTTTTCAGCTTCAAAATTTTATTTTTTATGAATGTTGAAATGCTATCACATGAATTCTATTATGATGCATTTTATGGTGATTTAGGCTTGAATGAGGGTCATTTCGTACTACATAGTGATCAACATGAGAAATATGTAATAATTGGAAGCTTCAAGTGGTGTTGCTTTTCACTAACTAATCGATTTCGAAGAGACTATAGCTTATTTCAACTCTATATTAAAACAATGATTATTTTTCTCAAATCTCAAGTAGCTCAAATTCTTCCTAGCAGACTAGACATTTAAGCTTGGAACCGTAGTATCCATGTATCGCTCATTTAATATGAAAAGATACAATCCACTTATAACTTATAAAAGGCTGGAGATTTGATTTGCAGAAGACATCTGCATGTGTGATCAGTTTTTGTTGGATATAAATTTACTAATGTAGAATTAATTTTTCTGTTTTCACTAGAGTCATAACATTTTCTATTCCTTCTACTGCCTTATATTTAGTATCATTTTACCACTATTTTATTTATTAGATTAAATTCCATTGACTTATACTGAGTGACTAATTCAAGATGCTAAGAAGGGTGTCTTATTTATCGACTACCCCCCTATACTTCAACTTCAGCTGAAAAAATTTGAGTATGACTTTATGCAGGACATTATGGTAAAGATTGGTATTCGAAGTTTCATTACCTTTGGAATGACCAACCTAGACACAAGTCCACAAGTTGTAGTTCACATTTCCTCTCGGCTTCCGGCTAGATAATTAGTGAAAGTTTTTATTTCTATCACCTTGTAGATTAATGATCGTTATGAATTCCTATTGCAACTAGACCTTGATCGAGAAAATAGAAAATATTTATCTCCTGACGCAGATAGGAGTGTTCAGAATCTTTACACGCTCCACAGGTATATTTGAGGTCATTACGACTAGTGTTACATGATCTTTTTATCATTTTCTTTTATATGAGATGGAGTATTTGATTATGACTCCAACTGTTTTGTCTGAGGAATAACTTACTTTTTGTGGTGATTTCTTTTGACTAATAAATAAATATGGATCATGTGTTATATTGAAGTTGCATTTAGGCCGAAGGAAGGTTAGCTTTCTTTCATCTTTTTTTTGGGTAATAGGAAACACATTATATATTATCAACATAAAGTGATTGCAAGAAACACAAAGAAACACACGAAGTCCTCTCCTAAAATAATGAATATGCAAGAAACAGTTTCATGATGAACATCTCTCCAACTTCTAAAAAAAAAACAAAGACCTATGAGGGTTTAGGTGAATGGTTAGGCTTGTGGTCTGCTTACATTAGGTGTGGGGCTCCGATCCACTTAAGGGACCTACATGGCCAAAGATCATAGTTTCATGTCTTCCATAGATTGTTTTGTAGTTATTCTTTTTGGTTCTGCCCATTATTTGTAAATGTCTCATACAGAGCAAAATGATTGAATTGAGGGAGTAAAAGTCAGATTGAAATTTTTGGGGTGGGGAGCATAAGCTCATAAATAAGTGTTGAGTATTGATTTATTCTTGTACATTAGGTTTATTAATCATTAACTTTTGTGTGTTATTAATCATTAATAATTATTTTACTCTATTTAGTTCTCTTAGTCATATTATATTGAATATTATATTTTTCCATACTATTTTTTAGATTCAGTTTGTATAAATGAATTCCTTATTTTTCTGAATTGTTTAAAAATCGGCAGTTACAATTATACTTCAAAACAAAGTCAACAGAAGCAAGGAAGTCACATGTTGCCTCGACACCAGTTTTTGAAGCATCATAATGATTTGGAGTCTTACAAGATTTTAATCCTTCTCTTAGGATGTCATTTTTTTCGTTCTGTGTAAAAATCAATATGTATTTGTCATTTGAAACTATGATTTTTAACAGACAATACTTTGTAACAATTTTGAGTAATAAAATAAAAAGTTATGTGATGTTATTAATTTCTTTTTATATTTTGTCAAAAATATTATTTTATAAGTTTGTACAATAGAATAAAACTTATAATAACAAGATGTTGCACATCATATAGCATAAAAATGCTATGAAATTTTTTTGACAGCGATTAAATAATGCTATGGTAAGTTTTTACTATTGGTCTATAAATGCTACCATTTGTCTACCATAGCATTGAAAAACGCTATGGTAAATCTGTCATAGCATTGAAAAAATGTTATTGTAGGTCTGTCAAGCGTTGAAAAAATGTTACAGTATATCTTTAATAGCATTGAAAAAGTACTATGATAGGTCCACCATAGCATTAAAAAATACTATGGTAATAGCGTTTGAAAAACGCTATGATAGGTATACCATAGCGTTTAAAAACACTATAAGAGTTTTTATAGTGGTGAAAAAATGGTATGATAGAATCGGACCTTTAATAACGTTGACAAATATAACATTTAGAAAAACGTTATGAAAATATTATGATAGCGTAGCATTTTTTGTTGATGTATGTAGTGTTGATTGATGTGAGGGGACAGAATTTTAATATGATACCATTTGGGAATGGGAGAAGAAGCTGCCCTGGAGCTTCATTGGCTTTGCAGATTATTCCTACAACACATGGTGGGATGATTCAGTGCTTTGATTGGAAGGTTGAGGAGGGAGAGAATTGTAATTTTAGTTTGGATATGGAAGAGGGGCCTGGAATTTCACTTCCTAGGGCTCATCCTTTGATCTGTGTCACTGTTCTTAGGCTTTTTCCTTTTCCTTTGAGCTGATTGAATTGAATATGATGGGTTTGGTTAGTGAATGTTCATCTTTGTTACTTCAATAAAAATGTGTGATTTGTTAGTAGCTTACAAATTGTAAGATGAATCAAGCAACGTCAATGTAGAATGTAGTGATGGTTTGTAAGAATTATATAAGTCTGAACTAAAATATTAAAACACAGTTGTACTTTGACCGTCTTGCAATTATATATTTGAAGGATTAGTTTGTGACTTTTGCCTTACACGGGCGGTTGAGATTAGTCTGTGATTTAGGTCACCTATGATTTTTGTTTGACATGAATATTGAGATTTAAATCAACGGTTCAGATTAAATTTTTATAAATGTTAATGAAACAAATTAATTTTTAAATTATCAAAACAGTTTAGTGCTAAACTAACAGTTCTAATAAGACATAAATCTATTATGTTCGGCTGTGCATGAGGAAAGTCCAATCCTCTTTAGTATGGGATTTTAAGGAAATAGGAAGAGATTAATTTATGGCCAAGTCAGCTATGAAAAAAGTTGTAGTTATAACTGCATAGTTTTCTGGAAAAAAAATTAACCACTCAACTCAAAGTTTATAGTGAAACTAAAATACAGGGAAATATATCCCACTCAAGGGCCTGATGAAAATTGAAAAATAAATACAAGTCAGCCACAGACGAAAATGGAAGAACATAAGAGTTGCAAAAATGTGATAACAAAATGGGCTTTAATAAGAGTAATTCTATTATAAAAATAATATATAAAAATGATATTTGAGATGTAAATATAGTTTAACTAATATTATATTGTCATTAAGTTACTAATTTTAAAAATGCTCTTAGTATTTTAAAAAGAAATTAGCCCATGTAAAATTTTAAAATTCATGATTCTTGTATGTAAAATTTTAAAAAAGACTATACCCTATAATTTTCAAAAATTAGGAACACATTCACATGTAGATGCCATTCATCATATGCTCTTGGGTTATATAGATGTCTTTGTCAAAGATTAAACGCCTTAATCCTTTACTAATGATAATAATGAAAAAAATGCAATGAAAGAACATACAGATTTTTAGAAGTTCACCCTCAATGTGAGAGCTACATCCACCTTCATTGTTGCATGTTTTTATTATAATAAAGAATGATAAATTTATAAGATGATTTCTCAAGCCTCACATCTCTATCTATTTTCCAACAAACTCAAACCGGTCGCCTAATATCCTTCATATAGTGAGGATATTAGTGAAGTTAAAAAGAGGTGCAAATTACCTGAACACCCTTGAGTAAACCATGTAGGCTTCACACTCTAATTATCTCCCACTTAGAGACTAAACTACGATCAAGTAGGTTCACATAGCTCCAAGCATAGTCCTCCCTGTACATCGGCTACAACTTCTCATACCTCAAGTAAGAAGTCTAACTGAAGTTGCACATAACTTCAACTTCTTAATCGTGACCGACTTCGTTAACATATCAGTTGATTTGACTTCCTTGAATATTTTTAAGAGAAAAGACTCTATCTTCCAAATCTGACTGTATGAAATAATATCGGACCTATATGTGCTTTGTCCTTGCATGATACACTGAATTCTTACAAGTTGAATAGCACTTTGACAAACACACTGCAAAATGCTCTTCTCTTTCTTATGACCTAGTTCCTCCAAGAAACGTTGCAACCATACAATCTCCTTGCTAGCTTCCGTCACTACAATACACTCCACCTCAATAGTAGAAAGTGCAACTATCTTTTACAGTTTTAAAACCTAGCTAATTGTTGTACCACCCAATGTGTAAACAAACCCAGTGGTACTCTTCCTATTGTCATTATCACCAGCCATGCCTATATCAACGTAACCCTGTAGATTCGACATTGACTTCTTGAAGCATAGAGTTGAATTTGTAGTACCTTTCAAGTATATAAGAAACCATATCGTGGCATAGATAAGACTACCAATAGCATAAGCATAAGGAACATTGGCCATGTCGGCTCGCGCTTGCTCTATCGAATATGACTACTCTATGGATAGTCTAAAGTGACCAGCCAATGGGTGCTCAAGGATTTTATTTCACTCATGTTAGATTTGTCAAGCACTTTCTTCACATATTTTTTTGTCACAACTTCAAGTGACCATTCGCCATATCTCTAGGAATCCTCATACTGAGGATTTTCTTTTGCCCCAAATCCTCCATTGCAAATTCATTTGACAACGTCCTTTCAGTTAATCAATTTCATCTATGCAAGACCTTGCAATCAGCATGTCATCTACATATAACATTAGAATGATTTAGGAGTTGCCAAATTTTTTCACATAACAGCAATGATCCATTTGGCACCTCAAAAAATCATTACCATACATGAAACCATCAAATTTCTTGTATTACTATCTTGGAGCATATTTTAGACCATACATGCTCTTTTGAAGTTTGCACAAACTTTTCTCCTTTCCCTGTACTTTAAAACCATGTGGCTGCAGCATGTAACTTTCTT
Organism: Datisca glomerata; assembly: GCA_003255025.1. Taxonomy (NCBI): domain Eukaryota; kingdom Viridiplantae; phylum Streptophyta; class Magnoliopsida; order Cucurbitales; family Datiscaceae; genus Datisca; species Datisca glomerata. Next base: position 442,586 of record QANY01011424.1, on the reverse strand, counting down.
TCTCCAAATCACCATGAAGAAAAGATGCTTTTACATGTAACTGCTCTAAGTGAAAGTCTTCCTTGCCACTAAATCAAGCACAATTTTTATTTTGGTTAACTTGATCACTAAGGAGAATATTTTAGTATAGTCAATGCCTTCCTTTTATTGAAATCATTTTACAACAAGTCTTGCTTTATATCGTTTGTTGCTGTCATGATCTTCTTTAACTCGGTAAACTCACTTGCTATTCAATGCCTTTTTTCCTTTAGGTAACTTTGTCAATTACCATGTCTGGTTGGACAATAGTGAGTCCATCTCATCCCTCATAGGTAGCTCCCACTTGATTGATTCATCTATATGCATTACTTCCTTCTAACTCTCTAGTTCACCACTGTCAGTCAGCAAAATGTAATATGAAGAAGGAGAACGTCTTTTTCGTGCTCTAATAGTTTTTGAAGATCTTCAAAATTCAATAACAAGGGTGTGTGGATTCACTTTTGAAGTTATACTCTCTTGATCGTCCTAGTCACTATTTATTAGCTCAATTTATTGAGAAATCTTTCAACTGAACAACATCTGGCTTCTTAACTTTAGGACATCCATTTTCATATTGTGTACCCAACCTTTCTTTGTACATCATTTTTTCATTGAAGATGACATCTTTGCTCCTGATAATCTTTGGATTTTGGTCATCCTATAACTAATAATCAAACCTGAACATAATTAACATTTTTTAGATTTGGAATTTAGTTTAGTTCTATCAGCAGAATTAACATGAACATAAAAAACATAACCAAACACTTTAGAAAATGAGAGATTTACCTCTTTATCCCTCCAAACCTCCTCTGATATTCTTTAAAATGGAACTTAACCAAATCAAGAAATCAGTTTAGTTTGATTTAACTCATTACAAAAATGAGAACTACATCAGGAAAAAAATATACTCGTCTGATATTAGGTAAACAGAATTCGATATAAATAGCAAGAAGAATCCTATAATCTGGTTTGGGTTTTTCAAGACTTGAACGGCAAAGAACCAAAATTCAGTTTCTCTGAACCAAACCAAACACATATACACTACATTCAACAATCAATTCTAGAAAAAAAAAGGAGAAATGAGAACCAGCTTGAAATGAGAAATATTCCGATAATAAGGGAATGTCTCCCCCAAGCTTTCTGCTAAATTAATTCTTTTCAAACTGGTACTATCACATCAGGCATCTCTTTCTTGGCCATTAGCTCCAACATGATTTCATTGTTTATAACGCTCTTATCAAAGAAGAAGAAGCAAATGAAACTTCATTACAATTTTTTCTGGAGTACATGGGTGGTCGAAAAGCTTTTAACTCCAGTAGGTCGTGAAGTTTCTATTAAAGCATTTGTGATGTCTACCCCACTTACACGATGTCTTGCTTTAAGATTCTCATTTCCATTTGTAGGAAGATTTACAGGCATTCACTGGGCGTCATGGGAAAAACTTTGCAAAGAAAAATGGAAGGACTTGGATTTAAGGATCTTACGACTTTCAACTTAGCTCTCTTTGCTAAGCAAGGTTGGAAGTTGGTCACTAACCCTCAATCTTTACTCTTTCAGTTCTTAAAGAGTAAATATTTAAGGGAATGTGATTTCGTGGCAGTCACTCTCAGGTCTCATCCATCATGGGGTGGAGAAGCATCTTGGCTGGTAGGAGTCTTATTGCATGGTTTTAGATGGTTTATAGGAGATGAAAGCAAGATCCGTTTATGGGAGGATGCATGGGTTCCACGGCCGGTTACTTTTAAAGTTTTGTCAACAAAAGTGAATGAAGTGGAGCTTGTATGGGAACTTATTCTCGAGAATGGTTTGGGCTGGAACGTGGAGAAATCGTAGAGGAATTTTAATGTAGAGGATGTGGATGCTATCAAACTCAGACCTCTTAATCGATATGGGGGGAGGATCGGTTAGGATGGATTATAATAGCAATGTGGTCTACTCAGTGAAGTTTATAGTTATGATATTGTTCATCTCATTCAGAATGGGTTGATCAATAATAACAGTAAAGGAGAAAGCCAAACAGATGTGGAAGGAGATTTGAAAATTGAACGTGCCTCCTAATCTAAAAGACTTCCTTTGGAGATGCATTAATAATTTTGTTGCATGTAAAACTAACCTAAGAAAAAGAGATATGAATGTTAATCCTGGTTGCCCAGTGTGTACCAATGAAGTTGAAACTATGATTCACTTGTTCGTCAACTGTCAATTTGCTTCTAAATTCTGATTTGCCAGCCCGTGGAATCTATATTCAGATCATTTAGTTGGTAGCTCTTTTCGTGAAATTTGGAAAGGAATTCTGTCCACTTTTGCTAAAGCCTTGATTGATCATGGCTATAATAACTGTTTAATTGAGTGGTTAGTTTTTGGAGGCGAATTTGAAAATGCAGAAAGTCGGTCTGCTTTAAGGGTCTTATTACTGATTCTTTAGAAACAGTGTTTATAACAACGACCCATTTGGATTTGATTAAAAATAGAGGTACTTATTGTTCTTCGAAGGAGATGATCCAGTGTAGTTATAACCCTTGCATTGAGTCTGGGAATTGCTGGAGATGATCCAGTGTAGTTCGCATGATTTTATGCTGGATTACTTTGAAACTTGATTGTAATGGTGTAGTTTTGCTATAATATATCCATTTTGACCAAAAAAAATTAATTGATGAAATCTGTCCGTGCATGAAATTTTTTAAATAAAGAAGTATTTTATTTCAGGATATGTATCGTGACTAGATAAGATGACTTTGTATATATTTACAAGGTGTTGATTCTAATTATTTTGTTCTTGTACTTTAAGTTAAAATAAATATTATTTTTAATGTCACATCTTTTGTCTTCAAAAATAAAATTATAACAAGCATCACTCCTGACTAGCTTCAATGAAAACATGCTACTTCTCTTCAAGATATGTATCGTGACTTGACTTCGTATATATTTACAAGCCATTGGTTCTAATTATTTTGTACATGTGCCAAGGCAAAACAACTTTGTCTATGGTCTTTCCTTCACGCAATGAAAAATCTCACTTGATCTCGACCAACCATTGCTTCACCGACCTCCAAAGGACCACTGTGGGTGGCGACGGTTGTAGCACCACAAGTGCCCCCGACCGTCCAATGCCCAAGCACAAGGGTGCATAGGCATTGGGTGATGGGGGCACCGGGGTGCAATCCAAGCCACCTGTCCATGTGGCCTGCCAGGCAGCTTGGCTCTCCCCCTAAAGAGCAATCTGAAAACTCTTTAACATAGCAAGAATGTACATGACATGGTGACGAGAAGTCACAATCAGTTATATCTCAAGATCTAGATAAATAATTCAAAAATTCTTTTTGCATAAACTTTATTGACCATATATGAGTCTTCAAAAAATTCTAATAATATTTTCATGATTTATGAATTAATTATTAATTTTTAACTATTAAATCCTTGAAAATTTAAAAAAAAGTAAGTAAATTACAGAAAAAAATTTCCTTTGTAAAACTCTTTTTTGCAAATACTCTATTGGAATATGAGTTTAACAAAAAACATTTATAATTTTTTCAGAATTAGTTATTAACTTTTAACTATTAAATCTTCAAAATTAAAAAAAAATAAAGTAAGTTACGGTAAAAACATACATCTTTTATAAAATTTCATACGTTATGATTATGAATCACATAAAATATACTAGTTTGTGAAAATGAAGAATGAAAAATGGCACGGCTTTCATCCATATCAAGGCTCCTAGAATGGGCATTTTCTCCGTACTGTCAAGGACAATGGTAGGTGCTGGCATGCTGCCTTGTTGGGGCTGCCTCGACGTGCTCATCCATGTCAAGACTCCTAGAACGGGCGTCACCTTGGTGCTACCAATGCTGCATAGGTGGGCATCGCTAACCGTTGGTGTGTTACCTTGTCGCGTACCTTCCCGTGCTCATCAATGTTGAGCCTCCTAGCACGGATGCCACGTTGAGGCTGCCAACCCTTCCTAGGTGGGGAACCCTTTGGCATGCAGCCTTGTCGCGCTGTCTCGACAAGGTGACACACTAACTTGTCGCACTGCCTCAACAAGGTGACACGCTACCTTATCGTGTTGCCTCGACATCGTGGTGTGCGGCCTTGTCGCGTTGCCTCGACATGTTGTCATGTAGTCTTGTTGGCCTTGTCGTGCTGCCTCGACACGTGTAGTGTATATTGGTTCAGTTTGGCTTGAAATTTTAGAGAAATCAAATTTTCGGTTTGTTTTGTTCGTTTTCCGGTTCAAAACTTGAAATCCCGATTGGGATTATGGTATTTTCCTGCCATTTGGCATCCAATTCTAGTTATTTAATGACCTATTTAGTCATTTCTTCTCATGTGATTTTCATTTTAAAATGAGTTAAATCAAATCAAACTGATGTTCACGGTTTAGTTAAGTTCTATTCTAAAAGCATGGTTGGTTTAGTGAGAGTTAAAAATAATAATGTTTCCGTTATTTTTTTATGTAATAATAGGCCGAATAAATCCGTGTACATCTGTAATTTACGACACATGGTAAATATTTTAAAAATGATGCTATTACATAAGATTAATAAAATAACAACTATAGTAAATAAATTTAAATTTTTAAAAAATTAGAACCTAACCAGGTCAAAGCAAAACTAAGATCAGTGAGATAGGCCGAAGAAGAGCAAATGATCTACAGGCGAATATGTTCCTATTGTTCTTCCACTTTCATTTGTAACTGACATGTATACTTTTTCAATTTTCATGCAGGCCCTTAAGTGGGATTTCCCTCAATTTTAGCTTCATTATAACCTTGAGTGGCTAATTTTATTTTTTAGAAAACCATATAGTTTTCATTGTCATCACTTTTTTCATAGCTGACTTTGCCCTAAATGATCACTTCTTTTTCCTTCTAAAAATCCGTTTTTAAATCTCAAACTAAAGAGGATTCAAGTTCCCTCTTATTTGACTGGATATGATGGAGTGATGTCTAATATGAGATCTCAACAGTCCAAATCAACTTAATTTCTTTTCACTTTTTCATTGAACCCTGTGAAAGTCTGATCTGGACCGTTGATTAGAATCTCAACGACCAAAGGCAAACGGAAAATTATAGGAAGTGACCCAAATCCAACAACAAAGGTCTAAATGAGTCACAAACTAATCCTTCAAAGATTAATTGCAAAAAGATCGAAGTACAATGGTGGTTTAACATTTTTACAAACTATCACTATATTCTCCGTTGGAGTTGCTTGATTCATGCAGGCCCTTAAATGAGATTTCCCTTAAGTATTAGTGATTTATTTTAATGAATTATTTTGCCTCAAGGGACATTTTATCTTTATCGTGAAGAACACTGCTAATCCTACTTGATCTTGAGGAAAATTCTCAAGGTCAGGGAGAGAATGAGCAGTTTCTGTACTGTTAAGGTTGAGGGAGAGGTAACATCTCTATAGGCATCTTATTCCTTAAAGGAGGGGTGCCCTGATGCAGAACAATGGCTGAAGTTTAAATACCCCCTTATTAGTTTTTATTAAAGATGGGATGTGGACTTGGACTAGATCTGGTTTGGAACATAAACTGTCTTATTGGGGAGTCCATCTTGATATACCTCCTCCCGCTACTACTCATAAGGATTCTCGGTTGCAGCTACATGATACTAGTTGTAAGTTTTCTGTCAAAAGTACTTACAATGCTCTGATTCATCATAGACAGAAGCATGTGGTCCATACTGGTTTGATTTTCTTATTACATTCTAACATATTCCTTTATTTCAGAGTTAGGTTGTCATAATAGGCTTTTAACTAAGGATAATGTTTCTAAGTGGTGTCTTGGTGTTAGTTTAAGCTATTTTTCTTCCCTCAAGGAATTGAAACATTAGATCATTTGTTTTGTTTTTTTTATATAACCAGGGGCATCTTAGACTCCCTCCTTGTAACATGTTAGATGTTTGGTGGTGAATATACTTGGATTACTCTCCAAAAGTAGCTACTGATGACAACTTCATTGAGGAGTCTTGTCAAATTGTAAAGTTACTTTTCACCGTCTTTGTCTATTGTGTATGGGTGAAGAGGAATATGAGAGCTTTCCACGGTAAGATGGTTGAATCTTCCCTTATTATAGAAAATAATTATGATGGTTAGAGAGAAACAATTAAAAACCATAGAGTGGATGATTATGCTAGTATCTATGACAAATGGGATTCATAGAAATCTGCATTTGCATAGTTTATTGAAAGACTAGGTATTGTTTAGCTTGGTGTTTGGTTCTTTGTGTCTTTGTATGTTTTCTGGGACACGTTCCTTGTACATGAGAGCTGACTTTTTTCAATGTTGACTCACTGAAAAGCATCGCCCTCAGGGGTGCTGCCCCCATGGAGATACTATGGGATGGATGTCCTATGAGGGCTGGGTGAAAAGCCCCATATGGGGTGCCGTCCTTGTGAGGGCTAGGTGAAAAACCCTATAGGGTGTCGCCCCCATGGAGACACCATGAGGTATCGCCCCCGTGGGGCTGAGTGAAAAACCCTCATGGGGTGCCACCTCCACAAGGGTTTCATGGGATGCCACCCTCGTGGGGTGCTCGCATCATCTCCGTGATAGTATCATTTTCTCTCATTGGAACACCAAAATGATTCACGTATCATCAAATCACTAGTCGTTAGCTCAATGAGAACAATGAATAAACACTTTGGATAAATGTATGGTTATGCTATTGTAACATGTTATCGCTTTATAAACCACTAAGTCAAGTGATAAAGACTTGAGTGGACGCATGATTATCTGAGAATGCTTAGATGGCTCTGGTCAGGTAGGATTAGGGGTGAGGCTACGTCATACTTTAAAGAACATACCTCCTCCAATATGACCGCTTTGAATACTAAGGGTGTGCTACTTCCCACATTGGAAAAAAGGCTTAGTCTTAAGAACTCCCTTTGAGAGGAGGCTTTCGGTGAACGCCACCCTTAAGCCCCATCGGCTAATCACGTTCCCCAGAAAGTCATCTTGGATCACAGCCACTTTATAAGGCCCACAGCGTCTGTGGTTTAACACGCGTGAGATCTTCCCTTTTCCACCTCAACACGATTAGTTAAGGTGGTATGCTTAGTTAAGCAATCCTGTAACTAATCAAGGGATTAGTTATTGTGGTCCCCCTCATGTCATCTATAAAAAGAGGTATTCTCCATCATTTGAAACCCAAGAAAAAATCCTACGTAGAGAGAGCGCATCATTCCCTTTCACAAAGAGCATTTTGTCATCTTCTTAAAGTGTCAAACTGCTCCCCATTCACCTCCCGACGTTCTCTCAGTCATTCTTAGGCATTACTCCGGTGACTTATTAAGGATTATACCACTCTTGTACTCGTCATTATTACCTTGGTATTTACATTTGGTGACTTCACTAGGGAAGGAAAAAAGTACTTCACTTACTCAATGACCCACAATGACCCACCGCGAAACACTTCAATGGCAGCTTCTGGAGGCTGCCTCAACAATGACGGGAAAACCCTCCCTCAACAATGGTGGCTCGTGAAACACTACAGACTGGTACATCTGTGACGGCTTAGCTCTATTTCAACTGTGGGGGTCACGAACACACCAACTCGCCAATGAGCTTTAACATGAAAGACTTAGTCACAAAAATGGGTATTTAAAATAGGACAATACTTTCCTACTCACCTCTGAGTTTCCCCAATGAAAAAACGAAATATGTCATATCACTTTTATTTAATGCTTAATTAAAATTATGGTGGGCTCTACTAAAAATATTTTATTCAATTAGACTTAAATTGTACGTGGCCTTTTTTATCGGGCCAACTCAGCGATCAGGAAAAGCTCCTCCTTACCAGGTCAGGAGGGAAGTGTTGTTCTTCAAAATATTACAGAGACCCATAGCTAATACTCAATAATGAAGATTCAAAAATGGGTACTTAAGAAAAGGGAGGAGAGGAAGAGAACTTACCACAAGCTTCAAGAACAACAATGGTGGAAACAAAACTCTTGAAAAAAAATGGAAGAAGAAGAAGCTTTGAAGAAGAAAAGGAGAAACTTTGGAAAAAAAATGAAGATCAAATGAAAGTTATGGTGGTGGAGACCCTTTTATAGGGGGGAAGGAGAGGAAGGAACTCTCCAAATACTATAATTTCATTTTTTTTTCTTTTAATTTGAACGGAATGTGACCGTCTAGATTCACTGTATTTGAAGACAAAGAGACACCTCTATCAAGCAACATATATTATATACCATCATTATATATATATATGCATATACACACGCAATAAGGATGGAGGCGACATTCCAAAGTCACTTCACATATGTTACTTAACGGAGGCAATCAAGGATCGAGGGCTACGATGTTACAATCGAATACTATGTTTGAAGAAATTGTGTACAAGTATGATAACTCCATATCATACTGCACAGGGGGGCTAAATGTACATGAGAGCTAACTTTTCCTAACGTTGACTCATCGTGAAACGCTACCCTCATAGGGTGTCACCATATAGGGATATCATGGGGTGCCGCCCCCGTGGGGGTTGAGTGAAAAGCCCTCATTGGGACACCATGGGGTGTCGACCTCATGGTGTGCTTGGGAACACGATGAGGTGCCACACCTGTGGAGGGGGGCTGGGTGAAAAACCACATGGGGTGCCGCCCCCATAAAGACACTGCTTCGTCTCTGTGTTAGTATCACTTTCTCTCATTGGAACGCCAAAATGAGTCACGTCAAACATCAACGAATCACTTGCAATTACAGTCAATGGGAATAATGAATATACACTTTGGATAAACGTATGGTTATGCTATTGCAACATCATATCGCTTTATAAACCATTAAGTCAAGTGACAAAGACTTGAGTGGACGTTTGATTGTCTAGGAATGCTTGAGAGGCTATGATCTGGTGGGATTAGGGGTGAGGCTACGCCATATTGGAAATGACATAAATCCTCCAATATGGCCACTTTGAATACTAAGGGCATGCTACCCTTCCACCTTGGGAAAGGGGTTTAGTCTTAAGAACTCCCTTTGAAAGGAGGCTTTGGATGAATGACGCCCCTGAGCCTTATCGGCTAGGCAAGTTTCCTCGAATTCGTCCTAGATCGCGACCACTTTATGACACCAACGTAGTGTCCATGGTATGACACGCGTGAGATCTTCCCCTTTCCACCTCAGCATGATTAGTTGAGATGGTAAGCTTAGTTAACTGATATTGTAACTAATCAAGGGATTAGTCACGGTGGTCCCCCTCGTGCCATCTATAAGAAGAGGGATTCTCCTTCATTTGAAACCCAAGAAAAAAACCCAACATAGTGCACTATTTCCTTCCATAAGGAGTATTTTGTTACCTCTATTAAGTGTTCAAAGTGCTCACCATTCACCTCCCAACATCCTCTCAGGCACTCTCATGCATTACTCCGGTGACTTAGTAGGGATTAGACCACTCTTGCACTAACCCTTATTACTTTTGTATTTGCTACCCTTATATTTGTGTTCCTTTTTTGGTTGAATGATATTTATTCTTTTAACGAAAAAGAAAAATCATTTACTTTTCTATAAAATTAAATAAATTTTGTAATTAATCAATTAAATAATATATTTTAATTGTTAAATTAATAAATTTATTGTAAGTAATTTATTTTGATTCATATATTAAATAATTTACTTGCTTTTTTTACTTAAATTGGCTTTAGTTATTATTACTTATGCATTTAATAAATTATTTTATTTCATAATTATTATTAATTTATTTTAATTAGTAAATTAAATAATTTTACTTTAGTTATTGCTAATTTATTTTAAATGGATATTATAGATATATTAAAATTGATTTAAAAGTATGAATATTATTGTAGTTTGCAATGAGTGTATTTTTTTTTAATGAATATGAACATTTCAATTGTTGGCTATTAGTAAACATATCAATGATATAAAAAACACACCTTTATCCGTCAACCTCAACATCCATAGCTTTTTTACATAGAAGTTTAAAGAATATCTATATCTATTGTTATCTCGTTGGAAGGAGAAGGTCTAAAGTTTGAATCCTCAGAAGCTCCATCTTTAGCGCTTCTTTAAGAACTTCCAATAGGGTTCATAGGGTCCATAGGGTGAAATCTTCTGAGCCATAAGTAAGATAGTATATGTTAATTCGTCTTGGTCGGCTTAAGAATGAGTTTCGTGGGGTTTAAGGCACTGTTTAGCCATTTCTTGAGGAAGGAAACTAGGACACTAGATGTGGAGCCAATGAAGAGGTTCACTAGAAATCCATATTTGGTTGAGAGCTTGTGAAGAGCTTGATGTGCGATTCGGCCGAGGAGATGAAGGTGTCCGATGATCCGTAGGGATCTAGGGCTTAGGTGAAGGCAAGCCTTGGTTGGAGTTTGGTGAAGATGGCTCGAATACTGAAAATGGAGGTTAGCCAAATGAAGAGAAGTAGCACGTTTTCATTCAAGCTAGTCAGGAGTGGCGCTTGTTATAATTTTATATTTTAAAACAAAAGATGTGACATTGAAAAGAATATTTATTTTAATTAAAAGTACAAGTACGAAATAGTTAGAATCAATGCCTTGTAAATATATAGAGGCTTTCTAATTGATTGCTAAACTAGCATCGGGGGCACTGACTACCGTGTCGAGGCATCACTATAAGGTGGCATGCCCCATGTTTAGGTCACGCAACAAGACAGCATGCCACCATGTCGAGGCAGCTCGATAAGGCCGAATGTCCCCATGTCGAAGCAGCGTGACAAGGCCGATAAGACAACATGACAACATGTCAAGGAAGCGCAACAAGGCCGCACGCCACAATGTCGAGGCAGCGCGACAAGGCAGCATGTTGTCGAGGTAACGCGACAAGGCCGCATGCAAAGGCGTTCCCCGCCTAGGTAGGGTATGCACCCTCAACGTGGCACCTGTGCTAGGAGGCTCGACATTGATGAGTACGTTGAGGCACAAGACAAGGCAACACGCTGACGCTTAGCGATGCCCGCCTAGGTAGCATTGGCAGCACCAAGGTGATGGTCGTTCTAGGAGTCTCGACATAGATGAGCACGTTGAGGCATCCCCAACAAGGTAGCATGCCAGCACCTACCGCTGCCTTTGACATTACCAAGACAGTGCCCATTCTAGGAGTGTTGACATGGATGAAAGCCATGCCATTTTTCATTCTTCATGTTCATAAACCAATAAAATTTATGTGATAACATCATAAAGTATGAAGTTTTATAAAAGATGTAGTTTTTACCGTAACTTAACTTTATTTTTTTCTTGAAGATTTAATGGTTAAAGATTAATAATTAATTCACCACTCATGAAAAATTATGAATTTTTTTTCTTAAACTCATATTTTCATTAGAGTATTTACAAAAAAAAAGTTTTACAAAGAAAAGTTTTTTCGGTAATTTACGTATTTTTTTTTTAATTTTTTCAAACGTTTAATAGTTAAAAATCAATAATTAATTCATCACTCATGAAAAAAATATGATTTTTTTAAACTCATATTTTGTCAATGAAGTTTATGCAAAAAGAATTTTTGAATTATTTTATCTAGATCTTGAGATATAGTTGATGGTGATTGCTCGTCACCATGCCATGTTCATTCTTGCTAGGTCAAAGAGTTTTTAGATTACTCTTTAGGGGGAGCCAAGGTGCCTGCCAGCCCACATGGGCAGTTGGCTTCGCTTGCGCCCCCTGGTACCCTCATTGCCCAATGCCTATGCACCCTTGTGCTTGGGCATTGAGCGGTATAGCGCACTGGTGGTGCTGCCGTCGCCGCCCACGGTGGTCCTCTGACAGTCGGTGAGGTAATGGTTGGTTGAGATCGAGCGGGGATTTTTCATTGCGTGGGGGAAGACCAAAGGCAAAGCTTTTACATGGTTCAAGGTGCCTACCAGCCCACATGGGCACGTGGCTTGGCTTGCGCCCCATTGGTATCCCCCATCGTCCAATACCTATACACCTTTATGTTTGGGCATTGAGCGGTATGAGGCACCGGTGGTGCTACCATTGTTGTCGCCACCGTCCACGGTGGTCCTCCAACTGTCGGTGAGGCAATGGTTGGTCGAGATCGAGTGCGGATTTTTCACTGCGTGGGAGAAAGAACATAGGCAAAACTTGAGCATGGTTCAAGGTGCCAGCCAGCCCACATGGGCATGTGGCTTGGCTTGCGCCCCCCGGTGCCCCCCATCGCCCAATGTCTATACACCCTTGTGCTTAGGCATCGATTTGTATAAGGCACCAGTGGTGCTGCCGGCATTACTGCAACCACCCACGGTGGTCCTCCAACAGTTAGTGAGGCAATGGTTGGCCGAGATCGAGCGGGGATATTTTGTTGTGTGGGGGAAAGACCATAGGCAAAGCTTGTGCATGGTTCAAAGGGTGTTTCCCTTGTGTCACCCACCCAATAAGTGATGTTTATGGTTGATCTCATGCATGATGACTCGAGAAGGATGAAAAGTCGATTCGACATTGCCGCATCGACCGTTGGGGGCTCTATGGTTGGTATTTTGGTGTCAGTGTTCGTACAGTTGGCATTACGGGATTCATGGCATGTTGAATTGGGGTGGGCTTGGTTCCATGAGATGTGGTTAGGTGCTCTCGATATTGTGTCGGTCAGTCGTGGCGCATTTGGTTGCTCCATGGCCTAGTTCATGTGCGGGCATGTGAGTGGCATTGTAGTTGTATGTGTTGGTAGGATCAGTGCTCGTGCAACAAACTTCTAATGCATTATCCTCATCGTTGTTGTGCTGTAAGCTCGATGCAATCTTTGGACTATCTATGGGTTCTTGTGCTTGATACTTACTCGATGGAATTGTTACGTCGTGTTGCTCCTTTTTGTCGGTACCCTGTTAGGGTGCGCGATGAACAACTAAGCAGTGGATGTGTTCTGCATGGCCTCAATAGTGTTGGGGTTAGTGAGACCCATGTCTTGGTTGTGTTCTCTTGGATGCAGAAAATGAAGTAGATGTGGTGCTCTATAAGAATGGTTATCGTGCTCACGATGACACCTTAACCTGATGGCGTAGGCTCATTCGATGTCCACGTTGATCATGCTAGTAGTCATAGGCTTGTTTTAAAGATTAAGCCATGCATGTGTAAGTATAAACTAAGTCAAACTGTGAAACTGCAAATGACTCATTAAATCAATTATAGTTTGTTTGATGGTATCTTCTACTCGGTTAATCGTACTAATTCTAGAGCTAATACGTGCAACAAATCGCGACTTCTAGAAGGGATGCGTTTATTAGACAAAAGGTTAACACAGGCTCTACTCAATGCTCTGATGATTCATGATAACTCGACAGATCGCACAGTTATTGTGTTAGTGACGCATCATTCAATTGTTGGTCTTCAACGAGGAATTCCTAGTAAGTGCGTTGACTACATCTCTGCCATTTATACACACCGCCCAACGCTCCTACCGATTGAATGGTCTTGTGAAGTGTTCAGATCGCGGCGACATGGGATGTTCATTACCCCCGACGTCACCAGAAGTCCACCGAACTTTATCATTTAGAAGAAGGAAAAGTCATAACAAGGTTTCTGTGGGTGAAACTGCGGAAGGGTCATTGTCGATGCCTTGAAAAATAATCCTATGAACATGTTTTCAAACTTGGGTGTGCGCGGGCTTGAAAGACCCCTCGCGCTCCTTTGCGGGGAGGTGGGTGTGCTAGCATCTGTCCCTTTACAAGCGCGGCCTGGCTCATTGTGTTCCTTCTTGCAAATTAACGAACCTTCGACGCAGACTGCACTAAGGAACAATAACTATAGCGCGACCCCTGACTTTAATACCAGTGCACGTGGGCCTGACGTGACATGTGATATTCATAATGGCTCTCGGCAACGGATATTTCAAATCTCGCATCAATTAAGAATGTAGTGACATATTTGGTGTGAAATGTAGAATCTTGTGAACCATCGAGTCTTTGAACGTAAGTTACGCTCGTAGCCTTCTGGTCAAGGGCACGTCTGCCTAGGCGCCACGCATTATTGCCCGCACGAACACAACCATCTCTTTAAGGTGACTGCATCGTGGGAGCAGACATTGGTCTCGTATGCGCATTGCCGTGTGGTTGGCCTAAAACATGACCTCGACTTCATTCACCATGAAAAATGGTGGTTGTTAAAGCCTCGACATCATGTCGCGTCCATTTGATGAAACATCGAGGTCTAGTAAACCCTTCTGCGTCAACCCTCGATGCTATCGACGTGACCCCAGGTCAGGCGGGACTACCCTATTAGTTTAATCATATCAATAAGTAGAGGAAAAGAAACTTACAATGATTCCCCTACTAACGACGAGTGAACCGAGAAGAGCCCAACTTGAGAATCGAGCTCCCTTTGTGCTCAAATTGTAGTCTAGAGAAGCGTCCTTAGTGAAAGACCATGCCCAAATCCCCTAGAAGGGAAGACCACGAGGTGCTGTCTACGATGGGAAACAAATAACATTAGGGAAAGATGAAAAAGACTTCAAAAAGAGAGACAAAGAGTGCTTGAAATTATCGGGAGGGAAGTGGATGGGTGCCGGCGGTGCATCCCGATCAGATGTGGAACGGTGTTAAAACGATTCACCAAACGACTTGGGATATGGACCGACGTAGATCGCCATGGCGGCCCAAACCAAGTCTTTTTCTATGCTCGTGGAGACGTCATCGTCAAAATCGTGGCTTGCAATGCGTGCCTCATGGAGTGCTTCGACATCTATGCTTTCCTGGCGTCAGCTTTACATGGGTGCGAGTCAACATGCGAGTAAACCCGTAAGGCACAAGGAAGTTGACTGACGGGATCTCCTAGTGGGTTGCACCGCCGACCGACCTTGATATTTTGAAAAGGGTTTGAGTGCCTGTGGAACCCGAAAGATGGTGAACTATGCCTGAGCGGGGCAAAGCCAGAGGAAACTTTGGTGGAGGCCCGCAGCGATACTAACGTGCAAATCATTTGTCTGACTTTGGTATCTGTGCAAAAGACTAATCGAACTGTCCAGTAGGTGATTCCCTCCGAAGTTTTCCTTAAGATAGTTGGAGCCCACGGGCGAGTTCTATAGGGTAAGGCCAATGATTAGAGGCATCAAGGGGTAAAACGCCATTGTTTAATTCTCAAACGTTAAATAGATAGGACGGTGCAGCTGCTTTGTTTAGTCGTGCCATGGAATCAAAAGCTCCAAGTGGGTCATTTTTGGCAAGCAGAACTGGCGATGCGGGATGAACCAGAAGTCAGGTTATGATGCCCAAGTACGCACTAACCTAGAACCCACAAAAGGTATTGGTCGATTAAGACAACATGATGGTGGTTATGGAAGTTGAAATCCATTAAGGAGTGTGTAACAACTCACATGTTGAATCAACTAGCCCCGAAAATGGATGGTTCTGAAGCGCGCGACTTGTACAAGGCCATCAGGGCAAGTTTAAAGCCTCGATGAGTAGGAGGGCATAACGATCACTGCAAAACCTAGGAAGTGAGTCCAGGCGGAGTGGTTGTCAGTGCAAATCTTGGTGGTAGTAGCAAATATTTAAATGGGAACTTTGAAGCCTGAAGAGGGGAAAATTTTCATCTGAACGGCACTTACACATGGGTTAATCGATCCTAAGAGACGGGGGAAGCTCGTCTGATAGCGTGAACCGTGTGAGCTTCGAAAGGGAATCAGGCTACAATTCCTGAATCGGGACGTGGTGGCTAACGGCAAGGTTAGAGAGTCCGGAGACGTCGGTGGGGGCCTTAGGAAGACCTATCTTTTTTGTTTAATAGCCTACCCACCTTGAAAACAGCTCAACCAGGGGTAGGGTGGGTGGCTGGAAGAGCGCCGCACGTCGCGTGGTGTCCGGTGCGCCCCTGACGGCCCTTGAAAATCAGGAGAACCGAGTGCCAGCCACCTTGATCATACTCATAACCACATCAGGTCTCCGAGGTGAACATCCTATGGTCGGTGGAAAAATGTAGGCAAGGAAAGTCAGCAAAATGGAACTGTAACCTTGGGAAAAGGATTAGTTCCGAGGGATGGGCACGAGTCCCAGTCCTGAACCCGTCAGTTGTCGGTGGACTGCTCGAGTTGCTCCCACAGTGAGAGCGGGTCGTCACGTGTCGGTCGGGGGACGGATGGAGAATGGTTCCTTCAAGGGTCTTCCCCGGACGTGTAATTTAACTAGTGGTTTAAAATAACATAAATTTATCTAACTTTTTTAACGATTATATCTATATATCTATATATATATATTCTTTTTTTTGTCGAAGAGGGATTACATTATTTGAGATTGAACACCAGCTCAGTGAGTATGGCCATTTGATCTAGAAACCCTAGTCGAGTAATCTATTAATATCTCTTCTTTTTGTCACAATTACATTTATATGGGGATTAGATGGTTTATAACTCGAACCCACCGCCTCAAGGTGTGAGTATGTACACTTAAAGATATGCACCAAATCATGCTCACAGACATGTAAGGTGAAGAATTTGATAAAACGAAGTTAAATTAAGAAGGGAAGTATGGTTATCTCTAACAAGTAGAGTTTACTGCCGGAGACAGGGGAAGGTGACTCAAATTGAGCCGAGAATTTAGACAGATCAATTCAAGGTCGTCTATCTAACAACTTGCATGTGCAGTGCTACAAAGAATTGATGAGTATGTCCACAACATGGTTTAGAATGATGTCAATTTGATCTAACAACTTCCTCTTTGACCTAATCAACCTCTTAATACAAAAGAAGTTAACAACAAAAGAACAAAGAGGTCTTGCAGGCCATAACTATATAACAAACAATAGAATGAGTACAAAATATAAATAAAAAATCATAGTATGTAATAAAAAATTATATAGTTTAGCAACAAGGTCTGCTAACTTTGTCCAATCAAGTCCTTCCAAACCACAAAAACTTGGAATATTAAAGAATCATCGGATGTTATAAAAAAATAGGAACTGGATCATCTCCGGTTTTGCAATAGCTAGAGGTAATTCTTTTGGCTAGATCTGAGCCATTGAAGGTTAAAGCAACAGCCCAGATACTACATGAAAAGCCGAAAAAAATAATTTTTGAATCAGCTCTGGTCCGTTCAAAATCAAATGAACAGTCTAGATACAGCATGATCTTTCCTCTTTGCCCAAACAGGAGAAAGGTCTGCATCCTAATAATATAGTCTACAACAAAGTCAGCTTGGTCTGTCCAATCAAGCCCTTGCAAAACCAAAAGAATTTAACATCAAGCCCTTGCAAAACCAACTTAAGATATTTTGAAAAGAGTAGCCGAAAATAATTAAAATCTCCAAAAGACTTGTTCAAATTTTCATACAATACTCAAACTTGTTTTGTTTCCTTTTACAATTATCCATCACTCCAATGAGATACTACATCATAGCGAGCCTTTCTGTTTACTACAAATAAGAACCTTGGAAACAAATAAACATCCTTCTCAAATTGTTCAGCAAGATTTAACAATGGCAGATTACCTAAGTTATGCCATTTTCTTCCTTATTTGGCTAGTCACCACCATCATGATCCGGCTCATGTTGACAAAAAATGGTACCAAGCCTCGTCTTCCACCGAGTCCTCGAGCCCTTCCTATCATCGGACATCTCCACCTCCTTGCTCCATTACCCCACCAAGCTCTTCACAGATTATCAAATCGCTATGGACCCTTAATGCACCTTTATCTCGGCTCAGTTCCTTGTGTAGTTGTTTCCTCTCCAGAAATGGCAAAAGAGTTCCTCAAAACCTACGAACTATCTTTCTCAAACCGACCCCAGACGATAGCATCAGATTACTTAACCTACGGCTCTGCTGATTTCTCATTTGCACCCTACGGACCTTACTGGAAGTTCATGAAAAAACTATGTATGTCAGAGCTTCTTGGAGGCCGAACACTAGATCAGCTCCTTCCAGTAAGACGCGAAGAGACAAAAAGGTTCTTAAAAGTGATTCTAAACAAGGCCGAGGTGGGGGAGGCGGTAGATGTCGGAGGAGAGCTCACTAGGTTAAGTAATAATATCATATCGAGAATGACAATGAGCCAAAGATGTTCTGAGAAGGAAGATGAAGCGGATGAAGTTAGGAACTTGGTGAAAGAAATAGCCCAACTTACAGGGATATTTAATCTCTCAGATTACATTTGGTTCTGTAAGAATTTGGACTTGCAAGGGCTAAAGAGAAGGCTGAGAAGAGTTCATGAGAGGTTTGACAGCATGATGGAGAGGATTATCAAGGAGCATGAAGAGGCAAGGAAACAAAAGATTGGAGGAGATAGTGATGGAATGAAGGATTTGCTTCATATTTTACTTGATATATCCGAGGATGCGAGCCCAGAGATGAAATTGTCAAGAGAAAACATAAAGGCCTTCATACTGGTAAATTTCTCTTTCACATAACTCGTACTCTCTCAACTGAAAGGGAGCCACCTACATATGCCTTTGAATTATACAGATGGTGATCACATGGAAGAGAATCAGAATAAACAAGAAGACAGAAGTAGAACTAAGCTAACGAACACAGTTTCTAAATTTGACAGGACATATTCGCAGCTGGGACCGATACATCAGCAACCACAACAGAATGGGCAATAGCACAGCTAATCAACAATCCAAATCTCGCGGAGAAAGCACGACAAGAAATCGATTCAGTAGTTGGAAAGAATAGGCTAGTAGAAGAATCAGACATTACTAACCTTCCCTACCTCCAAGCGATTGTAAAAGAAACGCTAAGGCTTCACTCCAGCCCATTGATTGTGAGAAAATCATCTGAGAACTGTACAATCGGCGGGTATGAGATTCCAGCTGAGACCCATTTGTTCGTTAATGTATGGGCAATCGGTAGAGACCCAAATTACTGGGAAAACCCACTTGAATTTCGACCAGAGAGGTTTATGGGCAACGAAGAGAATGCGAAAAGGCAATTGGATGTGAGAGGGCAGCATTTTCATCTGTTGCCGTTTGGGAGTGGAAGAAGAGGATGCCCTGGTACCTCATTGGCATTGCAGGTTATTCAGACAACTCTAGCTGCTATGATTCAGTACTTTGATTGGAAGGTTAATGAAGGGGAGGATGGTACAGTGGATATGGAAGAAGGACCTGGCCTTACCCTTCCGAGGGCTCACCCTTTGGTCTGTGTTCCTAAAGCTAGGCTTAATCCATTTCCATCCCTTGATTAAACTTTCTTTCTATACCGCGTTTTCTTGCATCAGAAATAGAATCGCTTTTTTAGGAATCAGAAGATGAAGATTCGAATCATCGCGAATAATATGAAATTAAATTAATTTTATTAACGTTTAGGAATTAAAATCCGAAATCCAATTATTTGGATAACAATGATTATTTATATTTATTAATTAAATAATTTAAAATTAAAATATATGACATTATTAAAATATCATTTTAAAAAATATTAGTATTATTATTCTCTATAATATAAGATCTCGAGGTATATTAAACTTTTCATAATTCATTCTAAATAAATTAGATATGTGAAATCTCATTATTAATTATTTGTTGGGAATTTTAAACCAAACAATCAATGAAATCATCATTAATCAAAGTTGGAGGAAAATAATTTTGTTAAGCCAATTTAGATATATTTTCAGTTTTACCCTTATAACATCAAAGAATAATAATTAGTTATTCAGTTTTATTCAATTGTGATATTATTTTCAAAATGTTTGAGGTATACCACTACACATTTGAGGTGGATGAGACATCATACCATGTCGTATCTTAGATTTTTCTTTATAGCACTGAATAATAATAAATTATTTTTAATACTATCGAACTATGATATCACAATATTACTTCATTTTACGATTCATTTTGTAATAATCTAAGTATGATATTTTTAAATAGATATGTATATTTTCTATGAAATATATATAATAGAAGTGAAACAATTATTTCATTATCGTATATGATTAATAAATTTATTCCTTAATCTATTAAAATCACATGATTTCTTTTACCTTTTAATTCAATATTCATTCCATTATTTTATAATTAATAAATTATATAGTTATTGAAGAAGGGAACATAACCATTACCTTTCTTCTACATATCTTAAAAAAGATCAGGTTTGCAGAAAGAAATTATAATTACATCCCTATGGCTTTTCACTTTTTCAATATTCCTTCTGATTCCCCAATCTTTCATTCATTAAATTCATCTTCCATTTCATTTTAATATATTAAAATGAGTTTATAGGAAGAAATTTTTTATTTTCCTTTTTATCATTCAATTTTTTTAAAATATAGTACAATTTTGAGTTTTCATATATTTTCTCATTTAATAATTCATGTAATAGAATATTATTTTTTCAATATAATTTATTTATAAATAATTTGTAAAATTAAATATTTTTGTAACAATGCAAATAAAAATATAAATATCTATAAAGATAAATTTTGAAGTTATAAAATTAAATAATTAAATAATTTTTTTAATGTTATCAAAGCATGAAAATTCGAATTGACATAATGAATAAATTATATAGTTATTGAAGCAGGGAACATAACCATTACATTTCTTCTACATATCTTAAAATGGATCAGGTTTGCAAAAAGAAAATTCTAATTACATCCCTACGGCTTCTCACTTTTTCAATATTCCTTCTGATTCCTCAATCTCTTATTCATTAAGTCCATCTTCCATTTCATTTTAATATATTAAAATTGATTTAATAGGAAGAAACTTTTGATTCTCTTTTTTATCATTCAAGCTTCCTTAAAATATAGTATAATTTTAAGTTTTCACATATTTTCTCAATTAATATAATTCATGTGATGGAATATTATTTTTTTCAATAATAATTTTCTCATAAATAGTTTGTAAAATTAAATATTTTTGTAACACAATACAAATAGAAATATAAATATCCATAAAGATGAATTTTGAGGTTATAAAATTAAGTAATTATATAATATGTTTTAGTGTTATCAAAGAATGAAAATTCATATACATGAATTGAGATAAATATTTTTTAAAAAGATGAATTATCTCTTAATGTGATAGAATCTGACAAATTGATGAATATTCATTTTATATATTACTCAAATAGTAATTCTATATAGTAAAATTTTAACAGCATTATTAACAAGCTAATGTACTTATTATTACTATTATTTCACCTTAAATTTATATCTACTATCATTTTTAAAATAATATATTTATTTTAACATTATTATTAATTTAAAACGTATATTTTAACTTGCTTAACACGTGTGAAATACGTAATTGTCGACTAGAATAATATAAATTTAGGTAAAAAGTTGCTTACTCCCTTTTACAGCTAAAAAAGGAATAAAAATTATTTATGTTTTATAACATTAGTCTTTTAAGGTTACATAACATAATTCTTTTAATGTTTTAAAAATAGATGAGTGAAAATATGTTATACAACATTATTCTTTTAATATATCGTTAATATTAATTTCAAATTTTATGTATATTTTAAATTGTTTAACACGTGTGAAATACGTATTTTTTTACTAGTATATTGAAGTTAATAGAAATACAAAGGACTAACTTCATATAGTCTTAAGCAAAGAGAAATTTTACGAAATTGACAACTTTAGGGGTGATATTTTAAGAAATGTCAAATTTTTAAAAGTTTTAGGTAAATAACAGATTTATATACTTGCCAATATTACAAACCAAAATGACCATAATCTAATTATGGTGTATTTGACAGATTTTTAGATAAATTAGTGGTATATAGTTGATATACCAATGTGAAAAATGTTTAAATTAAGAAAGTAATTAATACTCAGAATAATTTTCAAAATTTGATTAATAATACCACATCAGTATTGCTCAAGGACATCAGACCTCGTTTTCTAGTTTTTATCTTTTTCAAGTGTCGAAGGGAATACGAATTGATTAAACATAGTCTTTTCGCTATAGGAAAAAATACTTTTCCTGGCGGTTTTTTCCCCTATGCCGACGGTTATAACTGCCAGGGAAAAGAACTCCAGCAGATAAAAATCGCCGGTTATCTCGCCATAAAAAAAGAGTTATTCTAGTTGTTACTTACTCGCCGGAGTACCATTTCTAGCGGTTAAAAACTGCCAGAAAATCAACAGAAGAATCTATCCCGGTAGTTTGAAACTATTGACAAAGTAAATTCAAACATTTTCTAACAGTTACAAACTACCAGAAACTATTATTCTCAATCTTTCCCGGTAGTTTTGAACCACCGGAAAAGAGTCAGGTTATCTTATCCCGACTATTTTTAACCACCGGGAAAGACTAAGTTTTTTCTTTACCGGCGGTTCTTAACCGCCGGAACTATTATTTTTCATTCTCTATTATTGCTGAAAATGACTTAGGATACTGTACTTGTTTTGGTGTGTATGCCAGAAATTTACCTGCAAAAATAGTTTTCGATGATTTCACACATCCAGAATATTCACAACAACATTAACAAAATTCTCAATTTATAGGACATCTATTTTACATCAATCTTCCATTACACTATGACAATTGAAATAAAAAAAAGTAATGAAGATTGAGTAATACAAATATTTTATCTAATATACCATTACAAGTTAGATGAACAAAAAATTGATCTTTCAAAATTAATAGACAAAGCCACCAATATCATGCCTCTTCAAATTCCTGACAATAAAAAAATATGAACCAATTTAAGAAAAAATAAGCATTTCATTTTACCTTATTCTTCTGGCATCCTTCAATCGAAGTTATTTTTTCGAGGTACGCCTTTCAGCTTGTTAATTTCTTCAAACAATAATATTCATTTAGATTCCATCATTGGCTGGTTACACTCCAATTATAAGATTTTTTTTACCGTAACTACGTGTTTTCTTGAGACAGCTGAGAGCTAGATGAAGCACCACCATAACGTGCACTTGAGGAGGGCGAAAATAACCTCGATGGAGTAGGGCCTAATCCAAGCCCTCGCACACGTCCGGGATGTTCATTTCTTATGACTTGTGAACAAATATCGCCTGTCGATATAACGTCTTCAGAAGGATCATGAAGTTCAGCGATGCGCTCCTGCATAGATTTTTATAATGCAAAACATATATCACGGTAATTAGAATTATACTTAATATAATAACTTTAATGTAATAAGGAAATATAATGTAATAAAGAACTTTAATAAATTTAACAACAATCATCGATGACTTTAATGTTATAAAGAACTTTAATTAATATAAACAATAATCATAAATTTTTTTAATGTAATAATCACTTACAGCTGCAGCTTCAAATTCTGGATCAATAAAAATATATTCTTTATACTTATGAGTGATTGCAAATAAATTTGCACGACTAGGTCTTATCCCAGTCTCTTTTTCCTGTACCAAAATAATGAATACACATTTAATTTATAAATTAACCAAATTTTATTAAATATAAATAATCATTAATTACCGTTTCATGAGATATTTGCATTATACTTGTCTAACCCAATGTATGTAACATTTATTGTTTACTTCGATTCTCCTTATTGATGGTACTATATACGTTTCTATCATAAAAAAGACAAATGTCGATTAAATCCATATTTAACATAAAATTTATTATCTAATGAATAATGGTATGACCATTATCATTCCTTCTTGTGAGTACCAAAAGTGGACAAGAGTGGTCCATGAATCCCTCTGCAATCGAGGAGGCTTATGTGGTAGACATTCTTCTACGCTCACTTTTTTCATCTCTCCATTTCTTGTTGAGCATGTCGATCGTAGTCAAGCAGGCAACATCATCAACTTTATATTTGGACTATCAAATTTATCATAAAAAGTTATTATTATGACCAAATAATAGTTAATGACAAACTAAGAAGAAAATACCTTAATAATTTCCCCAACTTTATCCTTGTAGGACTTTGCCATATTTTTCTAATCTAGTGAAATGACAACAAGGTGTAACTTTTCACAAGAGTACTTAACCAACTTGAAAACACCTTTAATCCATCCCCAACTGGTTGAACCTCATCATTAAATTCCACAATCTTTCTCTCTCTCGGGTAAATTCCATATATCCTTAATAAGCGTCTTGTCACGCTTATTTGGTATAAAAACTTCATCTATATTTGCATAGTCAAAATACTTAGCAACTCTGATTGACCAAATCAACTCCATTATAGTGAAAGAAACAGAAGGTGCACGTATGGAAGTACTCTGCAAGTGGTCATATTTAAGTTGTCCAATCAAAATAAACTAGAACAATTCTAAACTGAAAGGCAAAAAAGAAATCAATTTGTGAATCAATACTATCTAAATCAAATCTATCGAGATTTGATCAAATGATCTTTAAAATTGAATAGCTCAGTTATAAAAAAAATCTCAACTGCCAAAATAACTTACATTTTGTAGGTAGGAATCACTTAGGGGTTTTGCCACTAATAATGTGTTTTTTAATCCAAAAATACTGTAGTTTTGAAAGATACTCCAAAACTATAATCATTTGAGTTGGCTTGGAAATCATCTTTTGCGAAGACGATTTCACTAGAAAAAAAATCTATTTTGCAAAGATGTTATTCACATAGACAAATTTGTCTCTACAAAAGACTCTTTTACCAATGAATGATGAAGGGTTTTAATGTTGGTAGAAATTTTCTTTTAGAAAGATAGGTTTCATTATCTTTTGAAATCTTCTTTTGCAAAGACGATTTAGTGTAGATTGCAATCTCTTAGACCATTCTTATACTTCACCAAATTCAAATCCTCATTTAAAACCTGCATAATTATAAATCAATGTGCAGAATACCTATATCTTATATCCCAAAGTCGAACAAAATCTAGTTTAAAAAGATCATTACAAATAAAAATGTTATTAAAAATATCATTACAAATAATTAAACACTATTCTAAAAAAGAATACTAAAAATAATGTTTGTGAAAAACTTAGTCTAAAAAGTATCAAAGAAGTCAATCATGTTCTACATGCTGGTCATCTTCTAATTCTTCTAGGACATTTTACATATATTTGTAATTATATTACTTGTGATGAACCTTCTTCATTAGTACATTTTTTGTCGTTTGCACATTTGTTAGCCCAAAAATGCTTGTATTCCACAATATGTGCATCTTCTACAATAGACGCTTCTTTCAAGTTTCAGGTACACATCATACCTCCTACACGAGATACATCTCATCTTCTACGTTATTAAGGTTGATGACATAGTTCAGAATCAGAACCAACTTGAGTCCTTGACTCATCTAAATATATAAAAGATTGATAGCTTATATGATTGTTGTTCAACCATGTATGATTTGTGCAGAGCCATAAATAATTCTCGTTAACATCTTTAAGAAGAAGTATGCATTGAACATCTTATAGACAATGAGCTTGATAAGCCTCATTTGTTTATCTTTTTGCATGTACTATTCTCTCACAACATTACTATTTAAAAATAAATTGTGGATAATTTAAAGCCTCATGTCATTGTGCCCACCTTTCTGGTTCGATAGAACTGAGTTGGCATACGGGTCACAATTGCAAAATCCCTTTTTGTTGTGTCACTGACATCTTATATACTCGGCCCATTGTTTTTGTTTGGTAAATTGATTCCCTCTCTCCCCATCTCCGTCTCTCTCTTTCTTCCTTATTCTCGTTTGGATCTCCCTCAATTCTGTGTTTCCACCTATCCTTTCCTTTCCGGGTTTGAGCCATTATATCCTCTTACAAATCTATCCGCTTTTTTATTCTAGTTCTAGCATTAATGGCTTCCGATTTTTAACTCTTCTGGGCTCTCTCGACATGTTGGCTGCAGTCAACCATTTTCCATCTGATTAATATTCGCACTTCTTCCTTTCTATTAAAATTCATTTTCATATCTTCTTCCTTTTCCTGCTTCCATCAAGGGTTACGATCTGTTTCCATGTCCAATAATCACCAGTTTCAATAAAGACACGTTTTTCATTATCGAAATTTAATTAATCTTTATCCTTCGATTCAGATGGATCAACAAATCTCTGTTAAATAATAGCTTCTGGGTTTCTCAGCAATAACATTTTTTTTCCAATTGAAACTCTTAATTTTTCTCAGCATTCGGGTTAATGAATTTGCGGGGTTCTCTCAAAATGGTCTCGATTAATCTTGGAGTGCTCCATTATGTGTTGGACCATGTGTATGGTGCATTCATGCACAGAATGAAGATAAGCCCACTTTTTTTCTCAAGGGGATGGGGTGGCACAAAGCTTGACATGCTCGAGAGAATGATCAAACAACTTTTCCCAGATATGGCTAGCCAGAATTGGCCTCCTAGCTTAATCCGACCCATATGGAGAACTGTTTGGGAAACGGAAACAGCTTGTCTAAGAGAAGGGGTTTTTAGGACTCCATGTGAAGAACAGTTTCTTACCGCATTGCCTCCTGAGAGTCACAATGCCAGGGTTGCATTCCTCATGCCAAAATCCGTGCCTTCTCATAAGATGGCCTGCGTTGTTCATCTTGCAGGTAACAAAGAATGCTTTCCCTTCTCATAGATTGGAAATTGGGATTTCATTGCGACGATTGGACTTTTTTTTTTAATCAACGTTTGCTATCTTCTCTGGAGATGTAAGATTAGACGTTTGTTTATTATATGTTGTTTTGCCAATTTTAAGTTGTTATTCCTAGTTCTTAAGCCCATATGAAGCACATTGTGGAATTTGAAGTTCATTCCATAAAGCATTTATAAACGTCTCTGTTATTTAGTAGGGAATCGGATTTACTCTTACAATGTTGTTATGATTCATCATCCATATTAGTAGCTAAACGGCCAAAGCTAGGTGTTCCTTTTAGATCAAATTCAAAGTTTACTTTGTTCATGCCTTTTTTAAAAAAAAAAATAATGTTTCAGATTAATTGTTTGCTTTATGTTTGTATGCATGCAAACAAAGCTTAATTAAGTTGGTATTATCAAATCAATCAATCATGCGGCGATTGCGCGTATGGGTTGTGTTTCGAATCAGTTGGATAACTGCAGGATTTATTCTTAGGAAGTCTAAGTTTGAGCATATCGAATGAGAGTCTCTTTCATTACGTAAATCTTGCTTATTTTCATCAAAGAAGTCTGATATTAATCATAAAAGTGCCACAGAACCATATTCTAATTACCCAAATTTCCTTTTTCCAACTCCTTTTAAAATTATTTTATTTCTACCTGGGAAATGTGTTTTTCTCACCATGCCTTGTGTCTCCCATGAAGCATCCAGTAGAGGATGACTACTTATGACTTATGTAATCGGTATGTCTTCTAACATATGGAATATATTTTTTCAGCTTCATACTGCAAATTAAGTACTGTCATGTTATTATATAAAGATTTCTCTCACCGCTGTTTTTCAATAGCTAAGTCTGAAGTACGTAGTAGTTATTTCACAGGAACTGGAGACCACACCTTTGAACGGAGACTGCGTCTTGGTGGACCATTACTGAAGGAAAAAATTGCAACCATGGTACTTGAGAGGTATGATACAGTTCTCATTATAGATGTCAAAGTCACACTTTACTCTAGCCGACTTTAAGCTTTTAATTATGAAGGAAATGTGTGACTGGCTGCAGCCCTTTCTATGGACAAAGACGTCCAGTGCTGCAGCATGGTGCGAAACTGTTATGTGTTAGTGACTTGCTTTTATTAGGAAGAGCAACCATTGAAGAGGCCCGCAGTCTCTTGTATTGGTTGGACTCTGAAGCAGGATTTGGAAAGATGGGTGTTTGTGGACTTAGTATGGGTAAGGCTAAAATGTAATCTTGCTGTTTACCCTATAAAATCTCTCTCTTTTAGGTAAAACCTTTTCAACTAAAAAACCAACTTCCACTAATTCTTGGAATATAGGAGGAGTACATGCTGCAATGGTTGGGGCACTACACCCGACGCCTGTTGCAACCCTTCCGTTTCTTTCACCTCATTCTGCCGCAGTGGCATTCTGTGAGGGAATATTGAAGCATGGGACTGCTTGGGAAGCACTGAGAGATGATCTTGCTGTGCATAAGTCTACAATGACTCTCGACGAGGTGAGAGAACGGATGCAGAATGTACTGTCTCTGACTGATGTCACTCGTTTTCCTGTCCCAAAAAATGCAGATGCTGTAATATTCGTTGCTGCTACTGTAAGTACTAGATCCTCTATTTTCCTTTTTGGTTATGCATTTTGAGTGGAAAAAAGAAAACTTTGATCATTTCTTTTTTGGTTAAACTCCTTATAGGATCATTTTGTTATTCTCAAACTGAAGCACGCCTTGATTATCACCACCAAATGATTTCACGGTTTGAGGTTCAATGAAATGGATTGATTGCAGCGTTTTAAATTATTCGAGAACGTGATTGGGAAGCAAAAGTGCACTTAGCCCTAAAACGCATTTCTCCATCTAGCCTTTTACAATCTTTGATCGCCTTGAGCTAAAGTACTTTGAAGAGAACTCCCGCAGTGTGTAGAAGTACTTCAATTTTTATCTACATTATTTTACTCTACAAGAGCTTTTCATGAATCAACCAAGCGGAAGTATCTGAAGTATAGGAAAACATCTCTTGGATCTTTCCAAAATTTTGGAAATATTTCCTTCTTTCGATTTGAAAAAAAAACATCTTCGGCCCGTATTTTTTCCAACATATGATTATGTTCTTTAGCTTTATTATCAGTGTTTATCTATTATTTTTTATAAAATCATGGGGTTTTAGGATGATGGGTACATCCCAAGACACTCTGTGCTAGAGCTCCAAAAAGCATGGCCTGGTTCAGAAGTGAGATGGGTAACTGGTGGGCATGTTTCATCATTTCTTCTACATAACGGTGAATTCCGTCGAGCAATAGTTGATGGACTTAACAGATTGGACTGGAAGGAGCCTCCTTTGTAACAGTAGCATCACATGTAAAGAAGCAACTGAATATATTCATCTTGGTAATCTTCTTTTACCTCTTTAATCCTCATTTAACCTGCAAAATCACATCTGACTGATTTATATATACAAATGTATGTATATATATGAACACCGTATTAACTATAAATGGATAAAGAAAAGGGTGCATGCTCTGTGGATAAACCTGTTGCTGATAGTTTCTTCACTGTGATTAGTAACAAGAAATGGAATTTTCAGAGGGAGTTTGATTTTATTTTGAAGGGATTGGGTCTTGATACCTATTTTTAATCGACTCTAAGCTCATAGAGTTAAATAATTCTCTGAGGAAACCATAAATGACAGAATGATATGATTCTAGCATATGATCTCACAGGATGAACTTCTGGATGTATGATATATACGCTCGATGTTTAGTCCATCGCGTTTTGTATAAATGTGTTGACATGTATTTTTATATAATTCTTTTACTTCTAATATGTAGAATTGAATACTAAAAACCAATGGCCAATCAAATTACTTCTACTAAAAAATTGACAAATTAATTTGTGAAAGTAAAAACAAATGACAGAGAAATTGTCCTTGTTTTGTTGCTCTAGAAAACAAGCTCATAGGAGCTTCATGCCTGTCCTGAGAGAAAATCTGGCAGCAAATTTCAAGAAAGAAATAGCTTAAAACTATTATGAAGATTTAAAGCTTTTAGACTCAAAATTTGGATACCTTGAAAACAAAGGTTAAAAGACATGTCCGACCAACGCGTTATAGGCCAATGATCGTAACCGAGTCTTTTAATCTCATGGTTTGAGGTTCAATCCTCAAAAAAAAAAAAAAAGATCTGCCTACCCTATCCCAATTAACGTAACCCATCAAATTTCATCATCTCACACATCATAGTCACATGTATTTTGATATAATTCACTTAAACAACCTAAATCCTTTTCGTTTTCTAGTGTTATTTTGGAAGGTTTTACAAGATTGGTTTTTTTTTTTTCATTTCTTTGAGTAATTTATGTTGTGTTTACGGCGCGTTTAATTGTATTTGAAATCGAATTAAGTTTGAAATCATTTTCCTTAAGAATCGATGACGAATGGAATGGTCAAGAGTCAGAATTTAGAATTGATTTTTTGGAATAAGAATGATTGTATGGGTTTACTAATCAATGAATTAGAATTAAATTATATGACATTACTGAAATGTCATTTCAGTATTATTAATCTTTATATTATAGGATTTTGAGGGCATATTAGACTTTTCATAGTACATTCTAAATGAATTAGAAATTTAGAATATCAAACCAAGCAGTCATAACTAGTTAATGGAATCAACATTGGTCAAAGTTGTGGAATCTTTGGTTGTAGTAAACAGTCGAAATGATCATTTAGAATCAGATTCTGCGGAATTCATTTCTATAATAATCAAGTAACCGTGTCATTAGTTTATCAATTCTAGTTCATTTTCTTAATCTATAAAGTCAATCAAGAAACCGCACAAGTCTTCAAAAAATTTCAAGAAGTTGACAAGGTAAATTTGTGTTCTACTATCTAGCTTTCTCCTCCATATTTTCCACAAGCCCAACTGAAAATATCTAAATTTCATAAGGCATTAATAATAGTTTATATACTAATAAGGAAATAAAAACGACAATAAGCTAAGGGGGTATATACACATTCTTTTGAGTCCACCATGCGCACCACCCCTGTTGTCTGGAAGATGAACCTCTACCATTGAGGGCCTTCTGAAATTGTGTAATTCGACTCATCTACGTCATCTAGATATGGTAAGTTACACAATCTCAGATCGGTTGATTAAAGTTGTACATATAATAGTTCATAAATAATTAATGAAGTTCGATCTTTTAGGGCAAAGCCCAACATAAAAAACGGTGTGCGCTTAGACCGAAAGTGGGCAATATCATATCATGAGTTGTGCATGACTTGTTGATTTGAAATACTTACATAGATCGTTGTTTGTAATATTTGCTTTTAGTCGACAGAATTTACATTGTTTCGGTCAAGGAAATCAACCAGATTGTGTATGTAATTGAGAAGGAAAAAATGAAAAGAAGAAATAAATTCATCTAGCTATGTTGAATAACTAACTGCATTTGACTGAGTTTGCTTACCATACACAATCCGTTCAAGGGAGATTAAATGTCAACAATAAAACATCTCCTTCTAACCTTCTCTGGAAAGCTAAAGAATTTCTCTCCCTCTCCCAAATCATGACTAAAGAACCAGAAAGGTTAATGTCTAATTTGGACCGTTAAATAAAAAATAACTTATGTTAGACTTAAAAAAACTCTTATTTGTTTCGTGTTTAACTCGTATGAGTCATTATTTTTCTGTTCAACAGTTGACATCAGCAAAACATAATCACCCTCCTCTTTAGGGAGGTGATTTATTCTCATTCATATCATCTTTTTGGATCGATGATTATGTTCAATCTAAATTATCTATTCAAAAATACAAGACCCGTATCAAACTTGACTTTAGAAATACATATCACATCAAAAATATTTTTTTCAATTTCCATTCTCAACAAATCTAATCTGGACTATTCATATTTGAGCTAATTGCATGGATTTTCCAAACCGAACCTCTCCTGTTGATCCCCAACTGGAGAGATCCGTTCCTGATCTTCTCCTGCTTTATTTTTCAAGGTAAAAAATTGCTACCATATCATTACTTAGAGCACAGAACAACCCACCACAGAGAGAATAAACACTTACAGAGAGAGAATAGACTTTACTGATTAGATTAATCTTTTTTTTATTTGACTAAATCTATATTGTTCTATTTTTATCTATAAGAAAGAAATTAAAAAGAACATTAAAATAGAGATTTAAACATTTAATTAACCTAATTAAAAGGTAATGATTAAGGTTATGAAGAGAGGATATGGTTAATATTCCAATCAATCCTGCCTAGGTCGAGCCAACCACAGAGAACTGAGAGCTCGAAGACGATGAAAGTACTCAGCTATCGCTATCAAACACCTTGCCGCTTGACGTATCGTCAAGACTTGGTGCAATCGATGTATCGTTTGCTGCCTTAAATTATCTGCCTGTAATTTCACATCAACATTTGTATTTACATAAACATTTAGTCTCTACAGCTTAGCAAAATTATATATGGGATTCAAAAGAATAATTATCATTGTAAAATTTTTTGAAACATACAAAGAAAATGTGGGTAACAAAAAATTTTCTCAATCAATAAATATTTAAATAAAATACATCAACACAGATGGTTAACAATCACAATTATATTTAAAAATCATGATCTGAAGTCACAATGTCTTACTATATATAAATAATCATGATTTTCTTATAATTAGATAACGTTATAACTATATTATTTTTGTTCTTATAAATATAAAATTAATTCAACATGTATTTTATTTTAAATTTATCTGTGTTATCTCATTTTATCTGTATGTACGTAACCCGACAAACAAATTTTCCTTATTTATTTTAATCGGTTTTCACTTCATATCTAGAAGCGCAAACCAATGAATTCAACGTTGTCGTATTGCCAAACTATGGCATTGTCCTAGTCAAAATCAGAAGTTATGGATCTATATGGTAGCTTAGTCTTGCAGCTATAGGTTCTCTGTCTTCAAAGTCAAACCGTTACGACCATTTGTAACTTAATATGAACCAAGAAGATAAATTAGATATAAATGCAACATTTAGTGGGACCATTATCCTAAAATGTACATGCCACGTGTACACATTTCGTGCAAGATCTTTTTTTCTCGAGATCCCAAATGTATAGATTTTCTCAATGATCTTTAACATATAAAGATATTGATCGCTTTAATCAAATGAGAGATTATGTTTAATCGACGTAAATATTTTATTAAAAAATTTAAAATAGAAACTAATTTTTATTAAAAGGTTATCAGAATTGATTTGGATAGTTGAAAATAGACTCACATATATATGATCTCAGACAATTTTACAAATGTGAACTATATCCAGCACATTCCACTGTGAAAATCTATCATATTATAAGACAAACGTTTATTCTAAAGATAAATGATTTTAAATTCCTTTATATTGTAACCTGACATAATCTTATCGTAAAAAAGATGTACAATATATTGTTATATATAATCTCACAAGTCATATCAGTGTGAGTAATTAGATAATTTTTTTAAAATTAACTTTGAAAAGAAATGTCAACATAAAATTATCTCATCATATCTACTATCAACACAAAAGCTCCCTTGTTGTATAGGAGCTGTACTTGTTGTACATTAGTCCCTATATGATACATGAGCTATACGGTAGACTAACCCCTAAGTAATACAACTTGCAATATGGTATTTTGTAATAGATAAAAAACATTGATATATTTCCATGTAACCACCAGCCACCACATGGGAGGTGAGAAGCAGACATGAATTAGTCATTGGTTGGGTAGGTTTTACAACCCAAAAAAGGAACAAATTCTTACTCCTAATAAAGTATACTAAGAACTGCTTATAAGGGATCACACAAAGTACAAACACATTTTAAGCATATATATGGTTGGAAGCTCAATTAGGTTAAAAGACATTTATTGATTATATATCCAGTAATCACCCCATATAAGGAGGGGGTTAGAAAGATTTCTCACCGTGAAAACAAATAACAAAATAAAGGAAGATACATTTACGCATGATTTTATTTTCGTTGTTTGGAGCCTTTATAATATAAAACATGAAATAATTATATATATGAATCATTTAGGAGGGAATATCACTTTCTCTTGTTATTTTTTGTCAAAGTTACATACATTACAAATTCTAAGTGGAATCAAAAAAATATGACTCGAATCCACGAGTTTTATGATATGAGTTAGAAGAGCTTAATCGACTGCGTCAACTCAACTTGTCATGCCTCATTCTCTTGTTTGCTTTTAGTGAGACATTTAATTTCGAGTGGTATATGTCTTTCCTATACGTATATTTCTTTAGTTTATTAACATACTTTGTTGTTTACGAGTTGTGTTAATTAAGCATGTGATGGTTTGACATTAGAAGTGTCGACCTAGTTGAGATGTCTTTGAGCTTAGTCTGATCCTTCTTCGTCTTGGCTTTTAGCTTAAAAAATAAAAAATCGAGATGTTCTATAAATTGTCCATTAGACCCTTCCCATTTTCTCCTAATTCTTCTTATATTTCCTATTTTTTCTATTCCCTTCATATTTTTCAAAATGCAAACACAGCTTAAAAGAAAATAAATTTCTAAAAGAAAATAATAAGAAATAGGAGAATAAATAAAAGTACCTGTCTAACGAAACCTTCAAGGGTAGAGAGCTTGTTCATGGCTAAAGCCATCTGACCCATGTAGTTAGCCATATTAGGAGGAATGCTTAATGAATCAGAGGTTATGGTTTCTGATAGAGAATGGTTGAGAGCTTCAAGCCCTTGAGATAGTGCCTCTTCTGCCTCCTGAGTTGATTGTTGTAACCCACAAATTCCTAATATTTGCTGCTCCGATAACGGCTCTATTTGTCCCAGTATAATCTACGTACGTGCGACAAAAATAAAAAACTAAATTCAGATATTTACTTCTTGAAATTTAAAATAATCATCTATAAATGTCGCATACTATACATATTGTGGGATAGATTTCAAATATTTTTTATTTAGAACTTGGACTTTGTTTCAATGTTCTACTTTGGTCGACCTCTACAAGTGAAAAAAATTTGTTTTACACTAGTAGCCAACATGTGTGTAACAAACAAACATGAACAGAACGACTAAATTAGAACGAAATGAAAAGTACAAGGTTTGAACTTAGAAATCTAAGAACTAATTAAAACTAAAATTAAGTAAAGAGACTAAAAATTTACATTTTAGAGAAATTTTTTTATTAAAGGTACATTTTAGCTAAAGTTGAGAGAGAGAGAAAACAAGGAAGGAGAGACCCGTGCAATTTGATATCATTTTCTCTAGAATTTCTATCTCAAACAAAGAGTTATGTATAGAAATAACAGACATGGCTTTAAACGGAATGGCACACAACCAAACACTTTCATGGAAAATTTCATAATAGCCTTTCGTCATTCTTCATTGATGACATTGTATCATAAATAGTACTTCTAATTCTTTTGCTACCTACATCGACAAGTTGCACCCATGCATTTAGCATTCGTATATCTAACCCTCATATACATACATACATATATATANATATATATATATATATATATATAATCATTGACCATCAAATCCTTCCAAGTCTTATTCAACAATATACTTTATTCATTGTTTTTTGTTAAAATATCGCTAATCTCATAAATTTAAGTTGTTAGGATAGTCTGAATTTAACCCTGAATCTCTCTTTCATTAATGAGATTAAAATGTTGGATTATTGATATGAGAGTATAAATTCGGGTTCTACTCTATAAGTATTTCAGAACATCACTAATCGTAAAATTTTATGTTAAGTTAAGGTGAAATTAATAAAAAAAAACTGAAATATTTTTACTTTTGGTAGGCATCAATGTGAGATTCTGTTAAATTACCATCCTCTCAGACAAAAAAAAAATTATTTGTTAGGGTTTCGATTAGTAAAATCAACAGATCTTGTAAAACAAAAACTATATATATGTGTAGATTTATGCTTTTTACGATACTTGTTTGGTCTACCACTGAATCAACCAATGTGGAGCTCATAGAGGAGTGACAACCGACTATCTTGACCTAACTCTATTGCCACTTAGACAAAAGATACCCAAAAGTTAAACTACACCAAATGGTCATTCAATAATAATATAGTGTTTTTGACCTAATTCATGCATGATAATATATATACCTGTGGTGACGAGGTTTGTCATTTTCTTATACTACATTTAGTGTGTGGAACTTGTTTAGCATTAATGAAGAGAGGGTTGGTTGTAAAAGGAGTATACCTTGATGAGCTCAGATGGCCTAAAACCGCCAATCCACATGAAGCAACGTTCGGCCGGAGTTTTCCACATGCCGGAAACGAGATGGAAGACGTCGGATTTGACGACCATGCCCTTTAGATTCAGTACCTCGTCGTAGTGTGCTATACAATTGTCTACAAACATCCTAAGTTCGTTATCCGGTAAATGCTCTTGCACGGCTGCTCTTAGTTCACACATTAGACGTTGATGTTCCTCCAGCCATCTTCCATACTCCATATCAAAGAATGTTGCCTCTACAAAAAGAAAAAAGAAAATTCGGGTTTAATTTAATTATGTATTTTTATTGGTAACAAAAAATAGAAAAGAAAATCTCAGTATCCAGATATGTGTTATACTAGAAATTCTTATTGTTACCAGAGCTCACGCTGCCTACACCAATGGGAAGTCCTTGATCTCCCATAAGAGCTCCTCCACCGAAAAAAACACCCTAAGTAATTGTCCAAAGACAAAAAAAATATATAAAATAATAGTAATGAGAGAACTCCATAGAGTAATTAATTATAAAAATATTGTAATTAATTAATTGATTAATTAATGGAACAATGAAAGAAATGTACCTGGGATGATCGAGCTCTTTGCATCTCTTGCTCCAGCTGAGTGAGCTTAATTCTACTTAACTCTAATTGCTGCACATATGCCTGTTAAAAAAATACTATTTTTCAAAAATGTGCACAGCTTGCTTTATTAATAATTATATTTGGTTAATACAATGAGAATTTAAAATAAAATTACGGAATGAGTTAATATTTAGATACCAACCTTCTTTCTGAGCCTGCTTTTCCTTGCTGCTTCTCTATTTTGAGCAAGCCTTCTCAATGTCTGCTAATTAAAAAAAATCCCATCGTAGAAATTCAAAAAACAATATTGTCAATAAAAAACAATTAAAATATAATAAAAAAGAAAAAAGAAAAGAAAAGAAAAGAAAAGAGAATCAGAAGGGGTAATAAATGAAATCACCTTCGGATCCGGAGTCTTGGGTCCTTCTTGCTCTGAACTAGAGGTTGGACCTTTTCGGTTAGCCGCCTCACGCTGCAACACAACCATTTCTCGTATAAATTTAACACAAAACTACAAAAAATGTCATTATAAAATCTCAGTTCTCAACAAACCTCCATCACTCCATCCTTAGAAGTCGTATCATATATATATCTTCTTATGAAAGACTAATTAAACAGCGTGTATACCGAGAAATATATAATCTTTATATCACACCGTGAGCGTATTTAACTGAAAGATTATAAATAAGTTAAACTGCTCTTGTCAATTTATAACACTTGAAACATATACGATGACTTATAGAGTAGATAATAAGGAGTTGATTTGAAATCATTTTAAATTCTAATAAGTAAATTAAGTCAAGAAAGAAAAAAAGAGTTTAAAAACTAAAATCATAGCTGTTTACCTTGACGGGTTTGTTTGTTGGGTCAAGTTTAGGAGCAGCAGACGAATTAGGAGTAGCATCAGTGCGTTTGTTGGCTAAATCCATAGACGCTTGTGATTCTTTCTTTGAACCATTCGTTGCTGCAGAAATCGCCACTGAACTAGCCTACATGCCCAAAAAAATCAATATATATTTCTTTATAAATTATAATTTTTGTTCAATTAAATTTAGTTTTACTTACTTTGTTGGCTGTAGATGGTTCTACATGCATTGGCTGCGACGGAAAAATATTCAACGTTGGAGGCCTCATTCCAGAGCTCTCTGTACACCCCAAAAAATACCCAAATGAAGTTAATTTTTCTTCAATTTTTTTCTGAAATGAGAGAGAAAGAGAGTTGTTTGTAGCAGACACAATGATTAGTGAAGAGAGGGAAGAGAAACGTGAGCAGAATAAGGCTATGAGGGAGGATCATCACACAGTCGTAGCTCTCTCTCTCTCTCTTTCTGACAAAACTAACAGAAAACAAGAGAGAGAAGAAAAGGTAGAAAATAAGACCCATAACCTAATCTGTACGATCATTCTTTTTCAGTACATGGGGGAGAATTTCATGCCCAGATGGGTTTGTTACATCCATGTCACTGTCCAACCTCTCCCCTAGCTCAGACAATAAAATCAAATAGAAATTATTACAAAAGAAAATATAATTTCATTTTCGAAATTAAAATGATCTGGTCAAATTTTGATGAACATGTTTTTACCGTGAACAAAATTCTCTCTCATACAACAGAATCGTAAATTCAAAGTTTGTTACACTAATTTCTACTTTTTGAAAGTTGAAGATGGAAGATGAAAAAGATGAGAGAGAAAAAGAATAGATAGATAGAGAGAGAGAGAGGGGAAAGTACGTCTGTGGTCGTGAACACTGGAAGGATCATGTACTCCTCCATCAAAGTAAAGAAAGAGAGCTTGATCTAATTCTCCCAAATCATCACCTCCACTGTCCCTACTCCTGTTTAGTTAATTTCACAAGCAAATTAGATTTAATTAAAGAAAATGATATTTGTAAACAAAAAAAATCGAGAATATTCATCCAAATTTGAAAGAAGAAAATTATTACATGAAATTTCCAGGAATTGAAGAAGAAGAAGACGATTGAGTAATTCCGAAAGCTAATTGACGATGATGCTGTTCTTGTAATTGAAGCTGTTGCTGCTGCAGCTGCTGCTGCTGCTGCTGATGTAGTTGATGAAGTTGGGCTGTTTGGTTACTTGCTTTAGCATTCGAATCCATAATTGAAGCTCTGAATTCCTGTTGATTATGATGATCGAAAAGTTTAGTAATCTCTTGTTCTTCTGGTTGAACTGCTCTTAAAACCCCCATTAATGGCCAGAATCAGATCTTCCTTCTCTTTTTATCATTTTTGATAATTTCATAATTATAATTATCTCATTCACTCTCTTGATCGTATATTTTCTTCGCAAGCTAGCAGAGAGTCACAGAGAAACAGAGAGTTTTGATTGAGGATCCGAGTTCAATAAAAATGGAGAGAGAGAGAGAGAGAGAGAGAGAGAGAGAGAGAGAGAGTTAGGAAATGAATTCAATGAAATTGTTTTTAATTTAGGTCTTTATTTAAGAAGTAGGCGACTTTCTGTAAACCAACAAATTAAATTTCAGATAAAGCGGTCCTCTTCAGTCTCTCTCTCTCTCTTTCTTTCTCTCTGTAAGAAAAAGAAAGAGTACCTGAGAGAAATGGCTTCCTTTTAATAGCATCTGTCAAAAGCAACTTCCGATTAGCCATAATGTTCAGGTTTAATATCATTTACAAATTGAAAATTTTATTAGTGTTTTTTCGTCATGAAAAATATGTCACAATTGTGACCAATTAACATGTATATTTTTTATTTTCTTTCATTTTTTAAATCTTTCTATTCTTCGTTTTCTAAATAATGCATCTAGAACATCTCTCAATTTATACAAATACAATATATATGCCTCATTCTCTATTTTTCATCTTCTAAACTGGATTATTGTGAAATAAAGCTTTATTTTTTTGTATTTTTACTTTATGGAAAAAACTAGGCTGATGGATGGGCATTGGGCAATGTCCCTCCTATCTATTGTTCTATTTCATATATAAATAGTATAGTACATAATTTAAAGTAACGTATAAGTGAAGAAATATATACCCACGGCTTTTATTTAACACATTCTA
This sequence comes from Datisca glomerata, assembly GCA_003255025.1. Taxonomy (NCBI): domain Eukaryota; kingdom Viridiplantae; phylum Streptophyta; class Magnoliopsida; order Cucurbitales; family Datiscaceae; genus Datisca; species Datisca glomerata. Next base: position 403,301 of record QANY01011424.1, on the reverse strand, counting down.
TGTGTTAAGATGTATGTATGTATTTAACTATGCATCCGTGCATGTTAATAATGATGTGTACATAATATATTATAACAAAATAAACTAAGATTAAAATAATTATAATTTAATTTTAAGTTTGGTTTTTTCGTCTCTTCAATGAAATATTGTGAATAATAAAAAGTTAAAAGCTTTGATGCAGTAGTTACAGTAGCAAATTAATACTTTGAAAGGACAAAACTTATTTTTTTCTATTTAAAATAATTTGATTATTTTTTTCTATTCTATAAAAACATAAATATTAAATCTTCAGGGGTGATGTCGTCAATAGAAAATGTTTGAAAATGGTTTATTTTCTTTCAAAGCTTAACGGGCAGCTGTCAAACATGGAACCTATGTAGGACCCGTTGACATTTTGCAACGTGTCTTAGTATTTGACAAATTGATGTTGGAGAAATATGACACGCATGCATAATCTAACGGCCCTGATCACATCTATCCATGCCAACATGAATAGTCTTCTGTACTAACGATCGAAGATGTATTACCACCAGTTGGTACAACTAGAGGCATTTTCTTTCCCTTGCCAAACATAGTTTCATAACATTTAAATGCACCATAACAATATTAGAGAGTGGGCACTTAATATCGCTTGGAAAAATAGTCAAGGGTTGTGTAACCTGCTATGCATACTCTAACTATAAAGAACATTACCCGAACTTACGACTTTATGATGTTGTGTATGAATTTGACAATTATGACATCTCATCTCTTCATCATCCTCACTACTTTTTGATTATGTAATGTCATGTAATCAGAGTATAAAGTTCAATATGATAGATTTGGTTTCTCTCATGTGCAACTAAACAAGAGATATATCTGTCTGATCTGAGTCATTAGTTCAAATCTCAACTACCCATGTTAGCTTAAATATTTTAAAAAAAATTAGAGCATCTTTTACTTTTTCATTTATCCACGTGGAGAGTTGATATGGATGGTCGATCAAAATCTCAAAAGCCCACATCACGCGAAAATCACATCTTGTCAACAAGAGGGATCAAAATCTTAATGTGATGTATGAATTGATAATCACCTGTTATTAAGTGTACTAGGGAAAATTAAATGGAATAAAAGCCTCCCAACACAAATAGAAGAGACCTTGTGAAGTGCAAATTTGGACTATTGATTAGTGTTGGTGATGTTAGATCTTTTTAACTCCAAAAATTAACTTGAGATGTGAGATTTTCCCTCACACTTATAAAACATTATCAGTCTCTTCCATAACTCAAGTGAGATAACCCTAACAATCTCCCATGTCGTACATCGGATCATGAGTCAGATAACTATCGACTCGCTCTAATTGGATTGACAACCATCGGAGTTCTGAGACGGATAACCATCAACTCACTTCACCCGGATTGCCATACATTGGGTCGTGAGTCGGGGAGCCAATGACTCACTTCCCTCAGATTAACCACATCATGTTATGAGTCAGCGGGCTAACGACTCACTTTACATGGATTGAGTGTTATTGAGCATTCTCAACCCCAAAAGCTAACTTAAGAGGTGAGACTTTCTCTCACACATATAAACTGACTACCAGTATCTTCCATAACCGATATAGTATAACCTCAACAATTATATTATTTTTCAATAGTATAGATTAGTTTTAAAATATTTTTATTATTTATTTCAAAAGTTTAAAATTCACATACTGAATTGGTATGTCTTGTTGTAAATAATAGTCACACGTATCTTTTAAAGCGACTTCTCATGTTTTTACAAACATGAGAGGTTATGTGAAAATTTTAAGTCTAATTCATACCCAAAAATTAACTTATGAGTTGAACATTGTTACAAACTTATATTTTGAGCTCATTATTCTCAACCTATGTGGTATTATTTTCCTTGATAAGGTGTATACCTAGTAATTAAATATCTCTCGAGGGATATTATTACCTCCAGACGTAAGGACTAGTAAATTACAATTAAAGCTACAATAACCAATCCACGTGTTACAAGCATACATATGTCTAAAAAATATCCTAATGTATAAGCTTGTGTATACGTAAAATTAATCGTTTCAATTAAAGTATGCGTTGTTGAAAACTATTAGTTCTTTATATTTTCTTCTAATTCAATTTTTAAAATTACTTATGCTTCCATAATTCAATGTTTTCGTGAACCATGTATGCAAGGAAATTCTATTGGATTATCTATAAAGTAGCGTGTAATAACTATTTATTTGTATTTAGGTTATTTCTCATACATTACTATTATTGAATTCTTCTGAATAAATTGAAAGTTTTATTAAACTGTGTTTACAAATTATTCAAGTCCTAGAACTTTCAACAAAAAATGAAGAGTGAAGACAGAGACGTCTCTAGACGAACTATTCTAAAAAAGTTCAGAATGATATTCGCAGTCTTAGAATCGACTAGACAATCGAATCTGATTACGACTGTTAGGTTGAACCAATGAATGCCAGTCTTGGGGAATGATAATGGAGACTCAAACGGTTAACCTAGATATGTTATGAACATGTTGCATAGACCGGTAATAAATTAGTTTAGAGCCCAAACGTATTTACTTAGCTCTAAATCTAATTGTTACATTTTAAGGGTATTTTCATAATTATCTTAATCATGAGGTGAATACATAGCTTGACTTAGTTAGTTGTAATTTTTGATATATCAAATGAGTGAGTTCAAATTGGTGAAAAATATCTCGCCTGCTGGAATTGTAATTCAATTAAGTTAGAGTTACATGATTCATAAATATGAAAATTCGTGGTTGGATTGTGAAAGTAACAATATCACATTATGCTTTATTGATGAGTGTGTGAAAAAATTAACCTGACCAAATTTATAATGAATTGAGTCATCGATTAAATTTATGAATTTTACGAGACAATTCACTATTATGTATTTTTTTATTCATAGTTAATAAAGGAGTTAAAGAAATAATTAGAGGGGTAAAATGATAATTTTACATTTCGTTTTTGTTACTCATATTCATAATGGGTATTATGTTAAAATATTCGGTGGACAGTGAAAATAAAAGGGGCTTATTTATACTAACAGAAAACATAGCGCGCATGAATCGAGATTGATTCAGCATCGAAGTTATAATAGAGTCGTACAATGTCAGGGCTAAATAAGTCAAGAAAAAATAGAGACAAATTCGTCGGGTATTTGAATCCTTAGATTTGTTCATGTTGGTCCATTCGGTCTCAGAAATAGCTCATAAGAACAAGAATAGAGAAACAAAGTAAATTTGATCAAAATGTGTTTTGGTGTTAAGGCATATTTCCTACACCTATATGTGATGGTTGATTTCACTTAATGAGTTAAGTGTGATTATATATATTGAAATTAATTAGTTTATTATTTTATAATTATTAGATAATTAATAAATAAAAATAAAATAATTAATTAATTGATAATGATCAATTAAATCTATCAATTTGATTGAAAAATCTCAAAACAACTCAAACTCTAATAGCAATTTGATTGCAGATAGATATTGTATTAGATACAGTTACTTATTAACAAAGAAAGAGAGAAAAATGTCTTCCTCTCCCTCCGTGTGCCACCGAAAATCATATTGAAGGAGAAATTTTTTAATTTTTCTTCTTCAATCATTTTGAGAGAGCACACTCAAATTTCTATACATAAATTCTCGTGAGATGTATTTCTAAAATTAATGGGTGGTTGTTGGTGGACGAAATTCACAAATCATTCTTAGAGTTCAAGTGCGTGATTCGGATCCCGAAACTTGAAAAACGCTAGAAGGAATTCTGTCAGTTGAAAAATTCTCTTATACAAGGTATATGTGAAAAAATTATTTCTATCATTATCTTCTCGTTTAATGTCGTATATGCATAACCGCACATTGTTTGATTTTAAGTTATTTAATTTGATTAAACAAGTTAATTGAAATTTTTTTGATATTCTGCTCATGAACTGTTCGTGGTTAAAATTTTTTTCATTAATTTTAAAACCAACTGGTCCTCACAAATTCATCATTGAATATGTTTATTGCTCTCCTTCCTATGTGTAGGGTTGTACTGCCATTTGTAAATCTTTTTTAGGTGGAATCCTTAACCTTAAATAATTGTGACACGCCATAGTAAGTTATACAAAATTATTTTTTAATATCATGTTAAATTATTACTGATAATAAAAATTTAAAGTGTTAAACTAAATATTTGCTTAATGCTTATCTACATTGTTTGTTACACAAGTAACTTTGAGAAGTTAAAATTGTAGAAAATAGTTCTTTCTTGCTAAGCTAAATTAGTAAAAAGGAAAGGCATGCGATATCCATAGTACAAGGACTAAAGAGGTAGAATGAAAGATGAAAGAAATTGAGAAAGCTGGAAGAAGAAGAATAGAATAAGGAAGAAAGAAAGAAGCAGTTGAAGAGAAGAAATCAAGAAAAGGAAAAACAATAATTATTTTTATGTCCAACGGTAAAAAACTCATACACAACTTTATAGCCATAAAAGGGCAGTTACAAAACCTAGAACTAAGCCACCAATAAATAATAAATTAACTATTAATTACAGTTAACATCCCCCCGCAAACTGATGCTAGGAGTAAAATGCATCAGTTTGTTTCTTAAAAAAACAAAACGAGGCATGCATAATGACTTAATAAATAGATTTGCATGCTGAAATTTGGATTGAACATGTTGAACTTGAAGATATTTCTTTATGACCTTTTCCCAAATAAAATGAAAGTCTACTTCAACATGCTTAGTACATGCATGGAAGACCGGGTTTGAAGCAAGAGCAATAGTATACAGATTGTCACAATACAGAATAGGAGGTTTTGGCAGATAGAAGTGCAGATCACATAAAAGTTATCTTATCCAGGATAACTCAACTGTAGTGTTGGCAAGAGCTTTATATTCAGCTTCTGTAAAAGATCGAGCAACAGTTGGCTACTTCTTTGCACACCTTGAAATTGGACTACTGCTTAGGAAATCAATGAAGCCAGTTGTAGATCTCATATCTGAAGGATCACTTGCCCAATCTGCATTACTAAAGGTCGCAAAGTCAAAGAACAAAGTTTAAATAGAATACCATTGGATATAGTACCTGCAACATACCTAAGAATCCTCTTAATAACAACATAATGAGAAGTAGTAGGAGCATGCATAAATTGACAAACCCTATTGACAGTTAAACTGTCAACAGAGTCTGGAAAACCGTGTTGCGTAAATTGCAAATCCTCTTAACAACAGCATAATGAGAAGTAGTAGGAGCATGCATAAACTAATATCAGGTTTAGTGAATGTTAAATATTGCAAAGACCCTACAAGACTCCTATATTCAATGATATCTGATAGAGGAGTGTCAACATGACTACAAAGAAAGAGGTATCAACATTGGAAGAACAGAAGCCAAGAGTATGGAGATAAGAAGTAAAAGTGCCAAACAAGGCTCGAGGAGCCTGTTTCAAACCATACAAGGGCTTATCTAATTTACAAATATGATTGGAAAACATAGGATGCACACAACCAAAAGGTTGAATCATGTAAACTTCTTAATTAAGATGACCATGTAAGAATGCATACTTCATATCTAGTTGTCTTACAGGCCAATGATAATGATCTGCAAGAGAAAGTATGAGTCTAACGATATGTTTCTTAATAATTGGACTCAATGTTTCATGATAATCTAGCCCAAGATCTTGATGAAATCCCTTGGCCACATGCCTAGTTTTGTCTTGCCATTGTGACACAGGATGATATTTGACCCTATAAACTCATTTACAGTAAACTAAATTCTTGTTAAAAGGATGGGGAAATAAGGTCCAAGTATTCTGATCTAAGAGAGAATTGCATTCAACCATCGTAGTAGCAATCCATTTAGGAGATTTAGATGCATAAGTGAAGGAGGTTGGTTCTGGTTCTTGAGAGATATGTGAAGAAAGTAAAGCACACTTCTTGCTTATACCAGATTTAGAACGTGTTATCATTTGGTGTGTATTGGTTGGAGGAGGAGGAATAACAGTATTAGAAGGATGCACAAAGGGAGAAGGACGATGCATGACCATTATTACTATCATTTAAATCAGTACGAATAGTAGAGTTATCATGCAAAACAAGTTGAAGAGAATGATCAGACAAGGTAGTAATATCAGGTGATGCAATACGACTTGGTTGTGCAGTGGGTAAATTTACATATTTAGAATCTGTATTAATAGCATAAATGAATTTATGCAGTAAAGGAAGTGAAACGTTTGTATCAGTATTATTCATCACATAGCACTACATTAGATGCATTATGAGATGTAGATTTCATAGTAGCATAGGGAAAAACACACTCATAAAAAATCACATGCCTACAAGTATATGTTTTTCTAGTAAGAGGATCGTAACAAAGATAACCTTTAAAATCATGAGGATAACCTAGAAAAATGCACTGAGTTGTTTTATATTGTAATTTATTAGTGTTATGAGGCTTTAAACAGGGGTAACAAGCACACTTAAAGACTCTAAGAGAACTATAATCCGGCTGACAACTAAATATTAACTCATAAGGAAATTTATCATGAAGATAGAATAAGGCATTCTATTAATTAAGATACACTAGTAGAAAATGCCTCAAACCAGAATTGAAGAGGAAGAAAGTCAATGTGGAAAAGTGCTAAGGCAGTCTCCATAATGTGCCTATTCTTGCTTTCAACAATGCCATTCTGCTAAGGAGTGTAGCGGTAGGAATTTTGATGAGAAATTCCCTGAGAATGCGAAATCCCTTAGATGAGAAATTAAACTGTTTAAATAAAGGTAACACTTCAGATTTCTTAGACATAGGGAAAATCTAAGTATATATAGTAAAATCATCAATAAAGGAGATATAATATCGAAATCCCTTAGGAAAATAAATTAGGGAGGGCCCTCAAACATCACTATGTATAAGATGCAGAGAACAGTAGAAGTAGTTTGAGACAAAGGAAATGGAATTTTTGACATTTTACTGTAAAGACAACTAGTACATATACAATCAGTAGAATCTGAAAAACTAGTATGATAATACGGAAGATTAACATTTTGTAATATTTGGCTAATAATCTTATTGGAGACATGACCAAGTCTCTCATGCCACCGTTTATATAAAAAATTTGTCCAAGAAATGCAACAGAACCAAAAGAAACAGTGTTGGTGTTAACATGTATTGGGGAGGGAATATTTTAAAGACCATTGTTATTGAGTCTTTTGTACAGAATACGACCCGAGGCCTTGTCCTATATAAGGAAGTGAGAAGCATGAAACAAAAAAACATAATTATTATCTTTATAACATTTGTATACAGAAAATAGATTAGCAGATAAGTGAGGAACACAAAACAATTTAGGCATATTGAAAGAATGAGAAGGAGTCTGAAGGACACTTGAGCTAGTGTGAGAATCAGGTAAATGTTGGCGATTTTTTATAGCCATAATATCACTACAATTGTATTCAGAGGGGGAGAAAAGATTACTTAACTCTGGATTAAGGTGAGAGTTACATCTAGTGTCTGACAATCAAACTTGAGAATCATAGGTTGAATTTGGAGAAGATATGGTGGCCATGGCAGCAAGTGTGGCAGGAAGATTTTTGCCTTGATAGGAAAAATTCATCTTGTGAATGCAAACAACTACAGGATGGCCTGGCTTCTAGCATATTTGACATTGAGCTCTGGAGGTTTGAGATGAGGAATCTTGAGAAAATTGTACACCATTCTTGACTGAAGAATGTAAAGGAGGAGCACCAAGAAGGGAGATGCCTTGAGTTGAGTTAAATAAATTCTTGCCTTTGCCATTGTTGAACCGATCATTTTTAAATCGACCACCACTTCTAAAGGAACGGAAATATTTTCCTTTATTATTATTACCTCAGAAAAATTTGAGTTTTGAGTAGCTACAAGGGCAGTCTGTTGCAAGAGATTATCATGTTGCTTGTTTTGAGTTTCAAGAAATTACTCCTCAGATTTAAGAAGACACATGCAGTTCTTCGAGAGTCATGCTTTCTGCCCTGGTTCTTATTAAAGTTCAGATTACATTGTAGTAACTGGGAAGTCCGTTGAGAGTATATATGTGGATGTCTTCTTCCTCAATAATGGTGACTGAAATGGCTGCAAGCTTATCCTTAAACTCCTTGATCTGTTGAATATAGGTATCAAGATTCTCACCACTCTTTTTGCTGACATATTGAAGATCTGATTTGAGTTGGATAGTATTTTGGATCTGGAAATGGAAGAAAATCGCCTCTCTAAATAAGTCCAAATTTCGTTGGATGTTTGGCAACCCACAACGTAGATAGTGCCATTGGGGAGATAGTAGGGTTGACGAGAGGTTACAAGAGCCTGATCTTTAGAATGCCAGAGATCAAATTTAGGGTTAAGGGAAAGCTCACCTTTTTCATTAGAAAGAAACTTTTCCGGGCAAGGTTTGGATTCGTCAATATACCCAAATACAGAGTGGACTTTAAGATAGAGGAGATTTGATACTTCCAGAGGATGAAATTTGTTGAATCAAGACGTATAGAGACAAGATTGCATATATTGGAGAGTAAAAAGATTGGAGAATGAAGTTGCAGATCACTGTTATTTAAGGGCGTGGTTTGAATCATGTTTTTGGGGCTGAGAACCATCGTTATCCGATGAGGTATATTGGGCAGTGTTTTCAGAGGTGGGAGTTGAATTGGAAGCCATTGACGCGAGTTTTGATGGCTCCGATACCATGAAGAGATAGAATCAAAGATGAAAGAAATTGAGAAAGCTGGAAGAAGAATAACATAATAAGGAAGAAAGAAAGAAGCGGTCGACGAGAAGGAATCAAGAGAAGGAAAAACAATAAACTTTTTTTTTCTAACAGTCAATACACTTACACCACTTTATAGCCACACAAGAGAGGTTACAAAATCTAAAACTAAGACACTAATAATTAATAGATTAATCACTAATTACAGTTAAAAGGACAAGATACAATTTATCGTACCAATATTTTAAAAAGAACGATAAGTACTGAGATTCACCAAATAGTGTAAGAACTATTTATTCTTCAAATAAATGAGTTTGAATATTTATAACTCTCCCAAATTTACTCTTTGGCAAGGACTACATTTGTGGTGAAAACTTCACACTTCATTACTAAAACATTAATTAGCAACGAAATTAAATTTATTGCCTTATTCTCGTGACAAAATATTTTTAGCAATGAAATTTAATTTCATTGATCAGTTTATATATACAAGTGGAACATGAATATTCCAAAGAACTACTATATTTAAGTAGTGTTTGATTTATCTTTCAAATGCAAGTGAGGGTATTAAATTTATGAATTAATGTTAATTACAATGGTCAATTCAATGGGACTATTTAGATTCGTTGACTTTTTTATTCTTAAATGGACATTCACAATCAAAGAAGTTTTTGTAGATAAACCTATCAAATAAAGAAAGAGAGAGAATAAACTGCAAATTAACCCATCATTACAAATGTGAAAGGTTTAATTTTTAGACTTTGAATTGCTAATTCTTGAGTGTTTGGTTAATTTTTCTTAAAATCCCACTTGGATTCTTCCCCCATCAAACAACACTTCAATTCACATTAAATAAATTGAAAACAAAAAGTAACTTGGATTAGGTATATCTGGAATGACTCTACAGACCAAATGAATATAGTTTTATAATTAATTAGACTAAATCCTCTCTAAAGCCCATTCAAATTATAGTAGCTAGGGTTTCTCTCAACAACTCCTTTCATTAAAATCCCTAATGAAAACTTGGAACGCCCTACTTTTGGTTTAGAAGTGCTCGCGAGTTGCTCTAATTAAATATATAATTAACTAAATCACAAAATTTGTTGGCAATTCAACATCAATAGAAATAACACGTATAAAACTTCAAATAATTAAATTATATATGTTACATTAAGTTTTTTTTTGAATTTTTCAGTATATCATTTTCATATAGTTGACAATGTGAAATGTACTGCAACAAGGCACGCATGGTGTTAAATATTCAAATCTAATTTTGGTAAGAACCCCATTATATAATATAATTACTTATATTAGTCATTGTCAAAATATTTTATAAATATTAATCATACAGCAAGTTATTGATTGGAGAATAATTAATATTTTGTGAAAATTGACATCATCATTAGAAGGATTTTATGCTTTTTCGGATTAATTATTGATTTATCCAGGCTTAACATATTTATACTGCCTTTTAACCCTTTCTAACAAATATAACATTCCACATCGTTGCATTTTTTTTTGGCGAGAAATTGATAACGAAGATGTCATACTATCTGTACAATGAAAGAGCGAGTAATTTAGTTTACCATCTGGGTATTTTGATATATAGCTTTTGAAAATAACATTCTTTGTCACTTATTTTATAAATAAATTAAAATGTCTTAGAATTAAAGGTTACAAATTAATTCTAAAATTAAAAAAAAGTTAGAAATTTTAATATTCTAAAAATTTGTGGTAGTCGATTCAAACATGAATACAAGGAATAACACTTCGTCATAGAGACATACAAATCAGTTTAGAAAAAGAAAAGAAAAGTGAAAAACAAAGAGATAAAAATTAATCACTGAATCAAAACTGTGCTCCAATTTTTTATTAAAAGAATCATAAATTATGTAGCACATCGCCAAGTAAGCTTCACAAAATTTACACCTATGAAATTCCAAATTGATTATAATTTCCTTTTCTAGAAAATTAAAGGAGACATAGATGCCATTCTTAATTTCTTTAACAATAATTTTAAATCAACATATATGTCTAATTTCTAATGTACGGCATAAAATTATGTACTTATTATGAAAATGATTGGTTAACGATATGACCCAGTTCATTGTACGCTAACTTTATGTTAATTAAATAAAATGTTTGTATTAAATAATTTGCAAAGTCCTATCAATGGAACCCCTTCATTAATAATTTAATTGATTGACTTTTTTAAATATGAATTTTGGTCAACTAAACTTCCTCTTAATTATATAGGTTTTTGTTATATTGCTGCAAACCAATAACTCCATCAAAAAATTATTCATTTTGTCATTAATAACTAGTTGTAATATCATGGATTCTTCTATGGCCTACTTATATGCCTTGAGAAAGCATTGTTCCCTAACTTTGATAAACTTAACCAGTTTTTTTGGTTTATTTTAGTTTGCTGATATATAATGTAGCTGAAATAATATTTGCTACCTACCTGATATACAGTCTACAAGCAAACGTGATGGAGTCGACGCAGATAAGCTATATTAAGTTTAGAATTTTTTCTTTGGAGAAAATTCCAGTAAGGTCTAATTTATGTAAATGACAGGTACACTATTTTAATTTAAAAAATAATAAATACATTTATTATGTAAAAAATCTATTAGTTCAAATGTAAAAAGTTAATATTATTCTTATAACTAATCGATCCAATTATTTTTCTAATCCGAAATATAGGCCGACCAAAATTGTTTCAGGTTTATGTAAATTTTAGTTTGAATATCAAAAGAAATAGATTTTAACATTTTTAAAATTGAAAATAAAATGAGAGGTAATTTAGAATACATGTTATTTAAACACTGTTATTTTGAAATTAAACCGTTCAGAGTTAAACTAGAGCGATGTCCATATGAGTTGAGCAAATTATGAGTGTGAGAAATGTGAACCATCGCTTTCTATTTATATTCATGTATATCATACACACAATAGGTTTGAGTCTCCATTTCTCCATAAAAATTCATGTAGGAATTCAGGATCCATATATATGATCCTAATTGAATCGAAAGACAATTCGTACCAATTTCATAGAAATACTTAGCTTAAATACCCTACAAGTAGTGAAACTTCTAAAATGTCGGGAAATTATTCTTGGCATTGATATTGGGTCATGTGATCTTTGGATTGCTTTTGGAGTAATCTGGGCCACACAAGGCCCAGCCAATTACTTGTACAAAATTTGACATTTGTCTTTTTTACGGTTCATTAAATATATATAAGAGTTTATCAAATATGTACTGTGGTTCACTAAATATATACTGAGATCCATCAAATATGTTCTGGGGTTCACCAAATACGTATAAATTAATAATTCTTGGAGGGGTTCATTAAATATGTACTGAGGTTTACCAAACATATACATAGGTTCACCAAAATCAATTTTGTACATATTTTGTGAACCCCAATACACATTTGGTTAACCCATGTATATGTTTGATGACCCCCAATACATATTTAGTGAACGTCTCTAAGAATTATTAATGTTGTACGTATTTGGTGAGACTCACTACATATTTGGTGAGCCTCAATAAATTTTTAGTAAACTCCTCCAAGAATTATTAATTTTGTACGTATTTAGTGAACCCCCAGTGCATATTTGGTGAATCCCTAATGTAGTGGGGTTCATCAAATATGTACAAAATTGATATTATATATATTTGGTGAATTCCAGTACACATTTGGTTAACCATATACATATTTGGTGAAACCTAGTATTTATTTGATAAAACTCTCCAAGAATTATTAATTTATATGTATTTGGTGAACCTCACTACATATTTTGTGAACCCTATTACATATTTGGTGAGCCCTAGTACTTATTTGGTGAACTCCTCTAAGAATTATTCATTTGTACATATTTGGTGAATCCCAATACATATTTGGTGAACCCTAGTACATATTTAGTTAACCCCTCAAAGAATTATTAATTTTGTACGTATTTGGTGAACCCTATAATATATTTGGTGAACTCTGATACATATTTGGTGAACCCCTGTATATTTTCAATGGTTTTTTACCGGTGAATTTAGAAACTTTTACCGGTGTTTTTTTATGTTCTATCCAGGCGGTTTCTCTACCCTATACCAGCGGTTTCTGCATCCTATACCGGCGATTGCTGGCGATGTTTTCAATTTTTGGCGTATTTTGTTGTTTTTCGGCGGTTTCGCATCAATACAATAGTTTTTAGGACTTTTTTACGGCGGTTTGTTAACAAATTTGATTCTTTAAAATTGATCAGGATATACTCGATGAATCGTAAATAAAATTATCAAGATTCTTGATTTTTCAATGCAAACATTAAGTAATTTCACTTGTATACTAAATTAGATTTGAATTAAGTAATGAATTGTTAAAACAATCAAACACTTATTCATAAACGCTTAAGAACGTATTCTATATTGTGATATGACAAGGATCAAGTAAAATATTTTTTTTAGCATTTAACGAACATGTATAACCTTCAATCTCGGTTCATGTATAGAATCGAAATCAATAAGTAGGTAGTACAATTATATATGGATCTAAATTCTAGATCACTTTCTCTCCTTCATACAATCATGTCTTTCTTTATCATTTTACACACTATTATGTCTTATATTTATTGATTCATAATTTTTTACTATTTAACGAACATGAATAACCTCCAAGGTTAGAGGTTAACACATTTGGATTTATGGTGAACCCACTACATTTTAAAAGAACACCTCAAAGAAAATTAATTTTTAAATTTTGGTCAACACCTCAAGCATTTGTTGTACCCCTACAAATTCATTGAACCCCTAAAATTACAATCGTCACTCATCATGTCCCAATCGCCACTCAAAAGCTTCTAATCGTCATCTTGAAGGTGCTAATCACATCTTCATGACCAAGCGCCATTCAAATGGCTTCAATCGCCATTGCACTTCATAATCACCATACCCGGATAGGCGATCGCCATAGTGGTCCCTAAACGCCATCAAAATGACCCTAAACACCATCAAAATGACCCTAATCGCCATTCAAATGACTGTAATCGCCAATTTCACAATAAACCCTAAAATTATTATTTTTAACTAATTATCTTACACCAGACAAATCACCAATAAAAATAAAAAAATCTCATTCTCTCAATACAAACATTCATGTAATTCACTTATTGTATGAAATTAAATTGTAATAAATAAGAATTCTTGAAGCAATTGAACACTTGTTCATAAACTCGATAAACTTGTCATTGATAATGTTGTTGTGCTTTTGTGATTATAGGACGTGATGTTATGATGGTCGATAAATCTTATTTATCAGTTTGACGAACACATATAACCCTCAATGTTAGAATCTACTATTAAATCGAACATCTTTGCTAAAAGTTTGAAATTAAATATTGAAATTTGAAATTAACATTTTTATTGTATAATTAGAAGAATGCAAGAAAATTTGGAAATAACCTCATTTACATTTTAATTTATAAACCTATAAATATAATTTTCAAATCTAACCTTATATTGTTATCAAAATTAACTCTAAAATTAAAAAAAACTATATTCCCCTTCTTATATTCGATACTCCTCTTCTCCCCAAACGTTATCTCTTAGATATAAATGCCATCACTACATGGAAAGTCACCATGTTATGATGACGTTTAGGTCTAAACGCCATCACCACAAGAAAATTGGCCCATGTCTAGATGACATGGGCCAAACGCCACTGAGAGGATGGTGTTTAGGAGCCCAAACGCCACCTCTTGGCTCTAAACGCGTCACTCTACAGCGACATGCCATGTAGTGATGACGTTTAGGTCCCCATTATGGTGTTTGGTCCCTAGTATGACGTTTGGGCATTTAAGTTCCCAATACTGACGGTTTTAGTATCTATTGCGACAGTTTGAGTGTCTTTAGCGGCGATTTTTGGTTCTATACTGACGATTTTAGTTCTACACTTAGCCATTTTTATAACTTCGTCATACACCTTGACAATTTTCATGCACTTGATCATATTTTCATGCACATAAGTACTTTTACATAAACTTAATCATTTTTACAACTTACCACACACACGTAGCAATTTTCATTCATTTAGTAATTTTTTACATTTTGTCATTTTCATGTACTTGTTTTGATGAAACTTAGCTATTTTCATGTACTTATTCATTTTCACAATGTAACCCTTTTCACAGAAGTGTATTGATATACTTAGTCATTTTCACACTCTAAGTCATTTTCACACATTTGGTTGTTTTCATATCCTTAGTCATATTTTCATACACTTAAACATTTTCCAATACACTTAGCCATTTTCACAATTTAGTTACATGCACTTGACAATTTTCATTCACTTAGTAATTTTCTCACACTTTGCTATTTTTATGTACTTATTTTGAATCACTTAGCTATTTTCATGGACTTAGCCATACACTTTGTCATTTTCACACACTTTTTACAAACTTAATAATTTTCACACACTTATTCATTTTCAAACGCTTAACCATCATGCACTTAAGAATTTTCATACACTTAGCCATTCTTATTTTCACACAATTATCCATTTTCATGTACTTATCCATTTTCACACACTTAACATTTTTATTTTCACACACTTAACCATTTTCAATTGCACACAGTTAGTCATTTTCATTTACTTGTCCATTTTCACACGCTTAGCCATTTTTATTCACACACTTAGCCATTTTCATATATTGTTTCACCGATGAAGCTAAATTTCACTGTTAAAACCATAGCATATATTGTATCTCGCGAATATTGTTATAACATTTGACTATGAAAAGTAATCATTTATAAAGTAATTAGATTTTCCCGTAAAATATCATATTGTGAGTTGCACGAGACAATATGAAGTATGTAAAAGTTTCAATGCTTATATATCAAATGTTTTTTTGCTAAACTTTTACATGTTGAACGATCAATTCCACCATTACACCTCAAATTCCAATAACTAAGAATCTTAATAATATGAAGAAAGAATCATAAGACTTCAGACTCTTCAATCGTAAGTCATGTTTTCTGTCTCATGCCGAGCAGAATAGAAGAGGACCGTTGCACTGTGAATTTTGAATACAAAAGTATTTTAACATTTGAGGCACCTATAATTTACCAAGAGTGCACCTTAATCATCATACTGAGACAAGAGATTATGTACTCAATTTTTTACAAACCTTTTGAAAATCTGCATAAGAATAAGAGTATTAACTATTGAAACAATGGCGTAAATTAAAGCATTCTGATCATGCAAAAATATAGTTTTAGATTGTCTTACCAAGGCTATATAAAGATCATTGATATCTTAAGCAGAAACAAAAATTTATGTATAAACTTACATTCATCATATCAGCTAATACTAGAATCAGAATGATAAACTTATAGCCATCATATCAACTAATACCAGAATCAGAATGAAAACTTGGAGTCATCAGATAAGCGAATACCACATAATGATAGACTTACATCCATCATATCAGCTATAGCATAGGCCTCACTTTCTGATCTTACTGTCTCCATCTTCTCATTCTAGATAAGAACATAACACCAAATAAGAATAGCAAGATAATAGACACTAAACAATGAATGGATCTCACATTCCTAGGACACACTCAATGTGACGATTCTAATAATCAAGATCACTCATTCAAGTAGTTTGTATCTCACATTTGACATTCTCATTAGAACATCCTAAACAACTCAAAGGAATAGGTCATTAGTAGAATATGTGATGCCAGATAATTCTCTATTACTATCTTCATTGGAGAGATCAACAACCAATAGGAATTCACAGTCTAAATTCGTCTCTCTCTTTCTACTTAACCATCTGCATGCACGGAGCCAATGATTGAGCAAATGATCGCTCAAACATATTTTATTCCTTCTGTTAATTTTTGTCCGTAGCAAAACTTCTTTATTATCGTTTTGTATATATATTAATCATTGTAATAAGCCTAAGGCTAATTTGTAATTTTTTAATAGAGCAATATAGAAAAATTTATTCAATTTCTTCATGTTTTGCATTGCTCAACTTGGTATCAGAGCACACCTTATATCCTCACAATGGCCTCTATTTCTAACTCTGAAAATAGAGTATTATCGTCTTCAAAAACGCCTAATGCTACTGACAGTGAAGCTCCAACAGCTCAACAAACAAGCAATGTAACAACTCCTCATATCATTCCTCCTTTTGCTCCACCTATTTCTCTCCCTTTTCTCTTAAATCATGTCCCTGCCTTTACTAGTATGCTACCAACTAATATGGTCACCATTTCCATTTGCCTTGACTGCAACAATTATACATTATGGAGGTCCTACATCCTATATATTGTTTGCGCTTATGATCTCGAACCATTTTTGCTTGGCACTAAGCCAATTCTTGAGGAGTTTATCCTCAATCCTTTTGTTTCTCCTCTCAACAGTCTAGTCCAGTTGCCAAAAACTAAGTCCCCTCTCATTTTAAATCTTGAATTCATTAACTGGCGATGTACTGACCAACACCTACTCAGTTAGCTCATTGCTTCCATTACAGAAGCAATGTTTGGTCACGTGGTTAATTGTACTAGTGCCCACGAAGTCTCGAAAATATTTGAACAAATATTCACCTCTCAATCCAAAGCTCGCACCCTGCAATTATGATATCAACTCTAAACTATAAAAAGGTGCACTCTCTATCAATGATTACATTCTTAAGATGCGAGGTGTGGCGCATGTCTTCAATTGGCCAAATCATTACTGATGATGACTTAGTCCTTTATATACTTTGTGGCCTTGCTCTGAGTACGATCCTATCGTGGTTAATCTTACTTCTCGGGGTGATTCAGTCTCTGTCTAGGAGGCTCAGTTCATGCTGTAGAGCCATGAAATGCGCATTGAACAACTTATTGTCTCCACTAATTTTAATCCTCTTTCCCTCGTAGCTCATGTACCCCATTACCAGCAACATAAACCTGCAAACACACCATATACTCCCCTAAACTTTCACATAGGAAGTTTGAGTAACTCTTGAGGTTGTTCAAATGGTCGAGGACGTAAGGCAACAAGCCAATGTGCCAAATATGTCGCATTTTGGGTCATTATGCATCTACCTATTATAACAGGTTTGATCCCAACTTTCAAGCCACTAACTCTTTTAAGAAAACCAACTCACAGTCAACTCACTTTTACTCCTCAGTAGCCAACAATTCGAACATCCCACCAACTACATTTGCTGCCTCTACTACTCACAAAGAAGATGGATCTTGGTTCCTTAAGAGTGGTGCTAATCACCACATCACCTCTGACCTTGCAAACATGTCTTACAAAAATGATTACAAGGGTAAAGCTAAGGTGATGGTAGACAATGGTAAGATGATACACATTATCCACATTGGTAAAAATTTTCTTAACACAAATGACAAATACATTAAACTTACTCTTAATCACATTCTCTATGTTCCACCTTGTACCAAAAACTTACTGAGCATTTCTAAACTCATTACTGATAATCGTGTGATTGTAGAATTTGACTCTCTATATTGTTATGTTAAGGAGAAGACTACGAAGTGGGTGCCGCTGCAGGGTGCTCTTCATGAAGGCATATATCGCTTTCCCGTCAAACACTTACCCAACTTCCTGCAACCATGGCCTGTCAGCAAGCTTTCTACCTTTTTAGCTAAGTATGATGTAAATAAAGCCACCTTATGGCATATTAGGTTAGGTCACCCATCTGCTCACACCATGAGTCAAGTCATGCAGTTTGTAAAGAGTCTAGTTTCAGTCCTCCAGCTTTTCCATTCTGTGAATTTTTCATGTTTGGTAAAGCTCATCAATTTCCTTTTAAACAATCCGATAATAATGCAATGAGACCTTTTGAACTTCTTCACACTGATGTTTGGGGACCCTCACCCCATATTTCAAGATCTGGTTTTAGATACTAGCTAAGCTTATTAGATGATCATACTAGATTTACTTGGATATTTCCTCTTAAAACTAAAAGTGAAGTGAAACAAACAATCCTAAACTTTTTAGCCTATGTAAACATACAATTTCAAGCTCAAATAAAATGTGTTCAGAGTGATTGTGGTGGAGAATTTCGACCATTATTTCCTACATTCACTAAACTTGGAATCACCTTTAGGCATCCATACCCATACACACATGCTCAAAATGGTAGAATAGAAAGAAAGCATGGGGACATTAACGAGAGTGGCCTTGCTTTACTTTCCCATTATAATCTCCCCCTCATATTCTGGTGGGAAGCCTTTGCAACTGCTACCTATTTAATTAATATACTTTCAACTCATGTTCTAGCAAACAAGTGCCCTTACCAACTTCTCTTTAGCAAAGCCCCAACATACAGTCACTTAAGAGCTTTTGACTATTCTTGTTTCCCATTTTTAAGACCATACAACTCCTATATGTTTGACTTTCACACCAAGAAGTGTGTGTTCTTAGGTTACAATCCCTCCAACAAAAGGTATATTTACTTTGAACAAATATCAGTAAAACAATATGTCTCAATCAATGTGGTCTTTAATGAACAAGAGTTTCCATATCATAATCTCACTCTTAAACCAACTCACACTTCTTCCTTACATGTGCTTGTGCATTTCCCCTTCCAAGCTTTTGTTATCCCTTATGAATAGCCAAGTGCATCTTTACGTCCTGCAGCATCATCCTCTCCTCAATCTTGCTCTTCACATGCACCAGTGGTCAGTTCTCCTCATTCATGTGACAATCTCAGTCACTCTACATCCTTTTCCTCTCCAACTTATAGCTTTCCCACTAACATTATTCATTTTGTCTCTTCACCCTCCCCTTCCCTCACTTTGCCTTCACAACTTGCACACAATGTGAGCCATTTGCATCATATGCTTACCAGGTCTAAAACCGGATCCTTAAAACCTAAAGTATCACTTATTTACTGACATCTCTTTCTAAGCCTACTTCTGTGCAGGAAGCTTTACTCAATCCTCATTGGAGAGAAACTATGCAAGTTGAATTTCAGGCTCTCAAAGCTAACAACACTTAGACTCTGGTGCCTCCAAATGACAATCAAAATGTGGTTAAGAAAAAGTGGGCTTTCATGGTCAAACACAATACATATAGCTCTATATATAAGTATAAGGCTCGATTGGTGGCAAAGGGTTTCCAACAGCAAATAGGCATTAACTGTTTTGATACTTTCAATCCAGTACTGAAAACCTGCACAATCAGAGTTGTTTTAACCTTAGAGTAAGCAAGGGGTGGGATATCCAATAACTAGATATAAATAATGCTTTTCTCCATGGTGCACGTGAAGAAACATTCTTTATGGACCAACCTCAGGGTTTTCAGGATCCCACAAAGCCTAGTTATGTATGCAGATTAAACAATGCACTTTATGGCCTAAGGCAAGCCCTAAGGGCATGGTATAATAGGCTCAAGCAAGCACTGACTAGTTTCGGTTTCCATCATACTATGTCAGACACTGCTTATTCATCAAGTTCACTGATGCTCACATACTCTTGGTCTTAATATATGTGCATGATATCTGGGTCACTGGAAGTTGTTCCTCTCTCATATAGCAGCTTATCAAACATCTCAATGCTCAATTTACTCTCGAAACCTTAGTTCTATCTCTTACTTCCTAGGTTTTGAAGCGTTTATGGATTCCATTGGTTTATACCTAACTCAGTTTCACTGATATTCTTTCCAAGGCCAACATGATCAATGCAAAAAGTTGTCCACACCCATGTGTCCTTCCTACAAGCTCTCAACTTCTGGAACTCCTTTCTTAGATCTAAAATTCTATAGAAGGGTACTGGGATCACTATAATACTTAACCATGAGTCGTAGTGATATTGCATTCGCAGTCAATAAATTAAGTCATTACAAGTCTAACCCCACAGAAGATCATTGGAAAGCCTGTAAAGGGCTCATTCAATACCTCAAAGGAAGTCCACACCTTGGCCTGCATCTATCTCCTACATTCGGACTTACTCTCGAAGGTTATTCGATGCTAACTAGGCTTATTTCCTCAACGATAGAAAAACAACTTTGGGCCTTTGTGTGTTTTGAGGTGGCAACTTGACCAATTGGAGCTCTAAGAAGCAAGCAGTGGTTGCTCGCTCAAGTACAGAAGCATGAATATCATGCACTTGCCTCTACTTGCAGTAGGAATTTATGGGTCAAATCATTATTCTCTGAACTAAAAATTCCTCTTCCTAACACACATATTCTCTGGTGTGATAATCAAAGTGCCTTATCCCTTGCCACCAACCCTATTTCCATGCTAGAATAAAGCACATCGAGTCAGATGTGCACTTCATTTGACATCACATACTATCCAAAGCCATTAAAGCACGATATGTTCCCGCACGATCACATTTAGCTGAGATCTTAACCAAACCTCTGTACCCTACTCTCTTCACTCCTCTTGCTTCCAAGCTCCACATGGCCTTGCCACCCTTTCTCTTGAGCGGGGTTGTTAAACTCAAAGTTCACTTATGCCACTTAAGCTCTCAAATTACTCTTTCCAAGTCAGCTTCCTTGCCTTATCAGCATCATTCACACTCAACCACAACAGCGGAGAGTGATTGGCAATCGAAGGATAATTTCTTAAAAAATTCATCACATAAGGCAACTCTTGATTGGAAAGATCAACAACCAATATGAATTCACAATCCAGATTCCTCTATCTCTTTTTCTTTCTCTCTACGTAACCGCTTACATGCATTAAGCCAATGATTGAGTAAATTATTGCTCAAACAGATTTTATTCCTTCTATTAATTTTTGTCCGCAGTACAATTTATTTCTTATTCATTTTTATATATATTAATCACTATGATAAGCCTAAGGCTAAGTTGTAATTTTTTCAATAGAGCATTAAAGAAAACTTAATTCAATTTCTTCGTGTTTTCCATTACTCAACCACAATAAGTTAAACCTTTCATTTTGTAACCATAGTTGAAAGTATATGGAAGCAATATGATAGAATTTATACTGTAAAAAAATGACCTTGTAACCATATCTTTTTTACCATTAAGAGGAACAAAATGCTACAATAGCGATTTAATATTTACCATAAGTAATATGCTTTCCTTCAAGATTAATAGAAAAAATCCAGAGAAGCCACTCTAAATTGTAACTATAATAATTTACATTCAAGATTAACAGAAAAATCCAGAGAAGCAATCATAAATTGTAATTATAGTCATTTTAATCAATTTAAATACTTGCATTAGAAAATTCATAAATTAATTTAAAATCCTAAAAACCTGAGTGGTTAGAGCTGAACATCTGAGTCTTATGCTCATATTTGGATTCAAATATGTCATGTGGGTGAAAAACATGAATGATCTTTGCTCAGATTTATGGAAGGGGAAACTAACATACATTTTTCTCTGATTAGATAGAAGAAGAATAGCACAAGACTCCACCTTAAATATTTTAAACAAAATGAACAAAGATTTGGAACATAGATATGAGTTTTATGCTCAAAATAAAGGAGGAGGCATCGAGGAAGTTCTACGTAATGCGAAAATATCACTAATGTTGGAGTTAATATGATCTTTTCGTGTGATATTCTTGATCCCAACACCTTCCAAATGATCATACTGGTCATGGATAGGAGTTTGGGAGACCAAACAACATCGATTGGAAGCCATCACCACCGAGATGGAGCTGGAACATCTTAGTATTTTTTTCTCCATAAAAGTTAACAAAATTTCAATTGGAACAGAATCCAAAAGAAAAACCAAACCAATCACCGAAAAATCTTGAGAACTCAGAGAAAATATTTAAGTAAAACCACAGAAAATTCAAGATCTACAACCAAAATCATAGAAAATTCTTTATCTATAAAAAAAATCATAGACAAATCTAGATCTACAACGAAAATCACTAAAAATCTTGAGAACTCAGAGAAAATAAGGCCGAGCTCACCTGTTTTCGCGAGGAGTTGCACAAGTTCCAGTCACCTTCAATGGGTGCTTTGTGTGGAACATGATAGTGCACAACAGCAAGAGGGAGAGAGCGTGCCCTAGCTTTCAGGTCAAAGTTGAGGAGAAGGGAAAGCTTATGAGATTTCTGAGTTCGCGTGCCCTGGCTTTTGGTCGAAGGAGAAATTGATCCTCTCGTGCCTTAGATTTTGGTCTTTTGTTGGAGGAGAAACTGACATCTAGGTCTTGGGTTGAAGTCGAAGGAAAAGGTTGCAAAGTGAAAAAGTAATGAAGAAGGTGGGAGACCTATTGTTCCGATTACTAGGAAAATTAAACCTAAAAAGCATCTAACGATTTCGATTAATCTTAGCATCAATGCTGGGAGAAAAAATCTGGCATTAGAGAGGGACCCTACAATTAGATATCATTTGTTAGCTTTGATTTCTCGGTAAACATAATTAACTGGTTGGAATGTATATAAACAAATCATTTTTCATATACATGTCAAATTATTAGTTTTATTTACAAAAAAAATCTTTTAATTAATTTGATGGTGCATATCCTTATCATGCATATCTTTAGGGAATGCAATTACACATTGCTGAGAAGCTGCTAGCTTCCCATGGTGTTTACGTTGTTCAGGATTTTTGGCATGTGGGATAATGCATTGAATTTTATTTCTTCTTTGATCTCTTGAGTACATGTTGAGTCTCTCTTACTATCATTTTGGCTGATGTGCTCTTTTTTCTTGACTGTGTTTTTTTCATTGGGCATTGCCTCATCAGGTTTTGAAAGATAAATGAGGGAGATCTATTGAAAATGTGTACTTACTTTCATTAATGTTAAAGTGAGCTATTTATACATTGTCCAACAAAGATATCTGAGCAAAATAATTATAATTCAAAAACTTTAAAAGCTGATCTGATAAGATCATATCATATAGTATATCAATATTCAAATATAACTACAAGAGATAAGGTTTAACATTCCCCTTCAAGTAAAAGATAAAGGAAATGACATTGCTCTTGTATTTGAGATACTGAAATTGGTCTAATGGAAAAGCTTTAGTCATATATGCATTCTAGAAGTTAGTAGAGAGATACTTCACAGTGAGCTTCTTGGCTAAGTTCCTCCCTAATGAAGTGCATATAAATTTAAATGCCAAATGTTCTTGAGTGAATAACATAGTTTGAGGCAAGTAAACTTGTATTGACATTATCACACCACAGTACAAGCTCTTTGAATAGGAATTGCAGCCAAATGGTTTCCATAGCAGCTTATAAATATTTCGATATTCAAAGTTTATGTTGGATCTGGCAACAACCTTTTTGCTTCCTAGAGCTCCAAACAATTAGATTTCTACCAAGGTAATCATAGTAACCAATTG
This sequence comes from Datisca glomerata, assembly GCA_003255025.1. Taxonomy (NCBI): domain Eukaryota; kingdom Viridiplantae; phylum Streptophyta; class Magnoliopsida; order Cucurbitales; family Datiscaceae; genus Datisca; species Datisca glomerata. Next base: position 379,272 of record QANY01011424.1, on the reverse strand, counting down.
TAACTTTCTATCATTAACAAAGATTGCCCAATCTACATCAGTAAATCCTTCTAGGGAAAGAGAAGTGGCAAGTAGAAAGATAAGACCAAGAGAAGCAGTGCCTTTAAGATATCTAAATACCCTTTGCACGACTTCCATTTATCTGTTGTAGGTGCCTGCATGTATTGACTAAGTTTATTGACAGTAAAAGTAATTTTAGATCTGGTCACAGTCAGGACTATAATGCACCAACTACACTTTATTATAATGTTTAGATCTTCAAAGGGAGTACCCGATGTAGAAGAGAGTTTGATGGATGAGCACATGAGTGTTAAGATGCTTTTTTAACATATGGAATTTTAGTTTTTTGTGTAGTAGGTTCATAATATATTTGGATTGATTGGGATAGATGCATGATAAGTCTTTAAAGGCTTCAAAACCAAGGAAATAGATGAGAGTCTAAGACTTTTAGAATAAATTTAGTGTTCAAATCAACTATCACCTTTGCAATCAGGCTCTTTTTGGTGCCATTGATAAGGATATCATCTACATAGACTCGAAGAAACACAATGTGGTTAAAAATCTTGTGAAAAAGAGAGGTATATTATAATCATGAGTTGACAAAACCCCACTGAACTTACACAATCTTGAGCTTATCAAACCATGCTCTTGAAGTGCATTTGAGACCATAAATAACTCTATAAAGCTTAGATACATAGGATGGAAACTTGCTGTCTGTAAAATCATGTGGCTGGCTCATGTAAACAAACTCTTGGAGATCTTCATTCAAGAAAGCGTTATTAACATCAACCAACTAAATATCCCACTTAAAAGGAACTGCAAGAGTAAGTATGATATGTATGGTCGAGGATTTAACCACTACACTAAACATCTGAAAGTAATTAACTCTTTGAGTTTGTTGGAAACTCTTTCTTACTAGTCTGACCTTATATTTATTGACAGAGCTATTGGACTGATATTTCACTTGTTATATGAAAGAGCATGAGGAATAAGTGTCCACGTATGATAAGTGCTTGAAATTTACCTTGCATAGTTGATTTCCATCTAGAGTAAACTATAACAACTTTAATAGTTTTAGGTTCAGTGTGAAACTCATATGTATTAGAAATAAGTTCATTAGGTGTGAAAAGTTTAGCATTTGACCTAGTAATCATGAGATGGATGGAATAAGACATATGCTGAGATTGAGCATGTACATATTTTAGAAAGGGAACTTAAATGACAAATATCAGCTTGTGAAGAAAGTTGAGGTTAAGTCTTTGATAAGGCAGTATGCTGAAAGGATGTAGAACACAAGGGAGTAAGTACAACATTATAAGGATCTAGTATTTTTGCAGCCTACTCTGATGAGTGACTTATACCGTTTTATCTAAACTCTGAAGTGATTGAGTGATCAAGAAAACTATAAAAGGATCAACACAATAGATCTGTTAACACGATGTGTTAATAGGTTTTGAGGAGGCAAATGATTGAAAATGAAAGTCTAGTTCATTAAAAGCCACACCTTGACCATGTAGGTTCTTTCAGTCTTAGGTTCAAAACATCTATAACCTTTGTGTTGATCACTTAAACCTTGAAATATACAATTTGACGTATGTAATTGGAACTTGTGATTGTGATAAGGCCTTAAGTAAGGATATCATGCACTACTAAAAGTCTTAAGGAATGATATATTTGGTTTCTAGTAAAGAGTACTTCAAAAAATGTTTTATGCTCAAAGACTGGGCTGCTAATCTGTTTATTAAGTAGACATAAGTATGAGAAGAATTCCATTAGAAGACTCGAAAGACTGCCTTAGAACTAAGCTTGGGAGGAACAAAGTGGTATAATCTATCTTTAAGTGTGTCGTGCAAAAGCAACTTCATTGTAATCTTGTCCTTAATAAAACTGTAGTCAAATTCAATGATAATGTCATTATCTTTTGTTAGGTGTGAAGCACTAAGTACATTTTTTGCGATGGAAGGAACACAAAGAATTTGATGCAATAATAATGACACAATATGAGTTTTTATAATGGATGAACTTATACGGGAGATTCTTAAAAACTCACCATTTCCTATCATCAGCATGCTTTTAAATTTTACCTTTATATTCAGATTTGAGTGAAAGACTTCATAAATCAGAAGTGATATGGTTGGGAGCTCCACTATCTTCATACCACTATTCATCTTCAACATTAATTGCAGGGAAAGGTTACATGTGCTGAAGCTCTTGGTTGTACATTGGCGTTCTGATTCCCAGAGTGTGAAGTACTACTAGAGCTTAGGTTGATATTCAGGCTGCTGATAGTCATTATCAAATCTATTATAACAGTTAAATGTTGAATGTCCAGTTCTATTGTAAATATGCCAAATAAGTCGAAAGCCAATCCTTTTTTTCCTACGATCTCTTGCTCTATTGTTGGTGTGCTTTGGCCAAGACCAGAATACACTCATTGATTGTTATGGGATCCACAACCCCTTCTTGATCTCTTAAAGTGAGCAACATTAGCAGAAAGCTGTAAAAAGTCTTTGACTTTCGTTGTTGTTTGATCTGTCCTCATTTCTTAACTTTGAAGCATAAACTGTACTTCGTGAAGACTAACTGAGTCATGCCTAGAATAAAGTTCACAACTACTGAATCATCTTCATTGCTGAGACTCCCAAAATATAAGTAATAGATAGATCATATCAGTTTTTAATTAACCCCATGTAGATAGATTGTCAGCAATGGATTTCATTTTCAATATATAATCATGAATACTCATTGGACCCTTTTTAGCAGTTTGCAATTGAAAACTTAATTGTAGAGTTCTTGACTATGACTGAGTAGTTAAAAAATCTTGGAGAACTTCCCCAGACTTCATAGGAGCTTGTGCATCGGACGACATGACCTAAGTAGTTACTTCACTGACAAGATTTAACAGTTTGTTTTTTTTCTTTTGGTTGTTTCAGGCGCAGCTATCTGCATACTCTTGTTTTTTTTTCTTTTATCCATTTTATTTGTAGCTATCTTTTATCTATCTTTTATTAATAATTGTTCTCAATGAAAATTTAGCTTCTTTGAACAGATTCATGCCACAATAATATTTTCTAATTTCTTTCAATAGGAAATATTTTTTTATGTTTACAGGTTAATTAATGAACAAATTAATAATAGATTATCAACTACTTAAGGCCCACTAATATAATTGATCTTAAATAAATCAAATCGTTTATATATATGTGTGTGAATATTTATGTCATTATTTATGTTTTTCAGTTTTGTCTACCACACAAAAAAAATTTGTCATTCAAACATTTGCTTGTTTGTTAGATACTGTTGCTTTTGAGAAAGGGCATGCTTCTTGTCAAAATATAACGTAATTGTTGAAGAAGTAAAATTAAGTTGACTTTGTTAAAATATATTTGATAAATTGATGGATCATATATTCATAGAAATATGTTTTCCACATATAAAAACCGACATTAAATAATCTGATAAAAAAGATAAAGAGCCCTAAAATCACTATTAAAACTTTCTCAGATTCATAATTTCAATCTTGATCACGTGAGTCCGGCATGCATACTATCTCTAAAAGTTCACTCATTTATGTCACATTATGAAGATTGATACATTACTAAATTAAGCAAGAAAAGTAGACTATTTCTTATTATTTGAATTTGATTACTGAAACACAATTTGCATGATGATATGATAACTAAAAATATTAAGAAAATATGGATGAAGAAATTGATGATATATAAGAATAAAGAAAACATTGAAACAAAAAAAAATGAACACCTGTCTCAAAAAGCTGACTGCAAAATGCACATTCCCAACATATACTACATGAAAAGCTAAATATCTTCGGCCTCCAAAAATCCTATCCATGCAAAAAGTGCTTATGATCGAAGATAATCGACCATACCCATGATCCCAAATTGGTTATTGGATATAGATCAGCCTCTAAAAAAGGAAAAAAGTTGTGCATTCCCCTGTTTGTGAAAAATTGATCTTATCTTTTTTCCCTATATAAAGGCTAATTTTGTTATGCTAGACGACTTAACCCATTAAAGCAATAGATATAGGATAGTCTTTTTTTTCGTTTCTTTTTTTAAGGGAATGGAGGACCCCATTCAAACCCAATTTGTGAACTAGAGGAAAATTAGACCTTTTTAGCTAGACTAGAATTAGTAAAAGGGTAAAATTTTGGCGAGGAATCTCATGGGGCAATAAGGCTTTTACTTTGAAAACAAAGTGACATTATTTGTTTGGGGTGGGAAGAGAGTGCTAGAGTAATGGAGATAAAGGTTTTACCATATTAAGTGCGCCTTTCACTTTATCTTAATAGGATGGGGATCTTTAAGTTTATAGTTAGGATTATGCGCATAGAATTCTATAATACTTAATCTAGGAGTTAGTGATCATAAGGATTTTCTCTTTATTAATGAGTCGGTTACGTTATTCATTTCATTTACATTATTTCATTCATATTGTCTAACTAGTAATGTTATTTGATTTTTTTTTCAGGTAAGTTATTTTAGGCCTAACCAATATTTTAGGGACAAAATTTTCTACAATGAGGGATGAGTGAAATGATCACATAAAAGTTTAATTGATTTATAAATTAGAAGGACAAATAGATCCTATTGGTATATCATTAATGGTTAATTAGCAAATATCATGTTTTATTCTAAATAAAGTTCTTGGAGATAGAAATCAGTACAATAAAACATCTCGTATAGGCTGACACTTTCTTAGCACTCACATCATTTATTCAATCTAACATATTTGTAAAATAATGTAAAAAGTGTGAACAACAAATAATAACAGAAAAATAACATAACCTAAAAGAAGACATATTGTTACAAGGATCATCATGAATAAAAGCAAAACAAAAAGCTGGAGCAGCCCACCACCATTTAGGAGTGACTATGTTGGGGGCTATGGAAGTAAAATAATCTCCACTTCGGTTACCCTCTCGATAAATTTATGAGACAATACATAAAGCACATATCCCAAGCAGGACGTATTGCCAAGGGACCTTACAGTACCTAGGTAGAACGATGAATGACCACTAAAGTAGTAGACTCACAAATATTTCTAGCCAATGTCCGAACATGAATAATAGGATGGGCACCAACATATAACTCAATGTCAAAAGCAAAATAGACAATGAGGTAGATATCAAAACAATCATTACCAAAGCCTCTAGATGATAAAAAAAAAGTCTCCACAACAAGCAAGGCCAATGCTACCGAAAGTAGTTTTGTTTGTGTTAACCTTAATTCTGATGGGTTAGGGCGCCAAATAACTTTCAAGATACGCACTGGCCTGGAAGGGCAACCCGAAATATGAAGACTTTGAAGAGTCAAAAATTATGTATCGTGCCAGTCTCTGCACAAATAGAACGTCAAATCAAGGAAAAAGTCTTAGCAAATATAGGTTGTCACCCTCAAAGGTGGATTGATTATAAAAAAATGCACACCATCTAGAAAAGTGTAATAATAGGAGTCAAAGAACCTTTAATTACGTGCTAAATGATCTTTTCATCACCTCCTGTCAAAAAGATTCAAGAAAGAACTATACAACCGAATATCATGCCCAAAAGCATTTAACACATCAACTTATAACCCAAGAGCAAAAGGATACTCTATAAAGAGATAACATAAGTCATCATCTGTTGCATAATAAAGGCGATAATAGGAAGAAAAAAATATAAATCTAAGCATGCAATGAAGAATCAGTAAAAATCTCTTCACGAAACAAATGCTAGGTAAGGATAGACCGAGAGGGTGGATTAAACAATATTCAAATATTCTTACTCACTAATTGCACTCTCAACCTCAGAAAGAGATACATATGCAGGCGTGCAAGAAACAACACATCCCAAGAACGCGTCCAAACCAATAAGTATGGATCAGAGTTAACTACCATACCCTTAATTAATCTCAGAAGTAAGCGACCAATGAGAAAAATAAAAAGACATAGGAAGATGCCAACCACACTCTCATGAGGATTTCTAAAGGAGGCCGCAACAATTGATAGTACTTAACAAATCAATGTATAACAATGACAATAACTCTTCAGATTGTCAGAAACTACTCAATAACTGATAGCTTATTTTATGTGGATTCTTTGTTTTAAAAATTAAGGGATGCCTCGAAACATTTTATAAAACATAGACTCTCTACCAACGTATTTTCAATTTACAATATAAACAATGTTAAAATAGTTCTACTAGATATATATTTTCGAATCTTTATTTCCATTGTAATTTGAAAATACGTTTGTCAAACATCACAAACATGATTTATTATGTGACAAAACATAGAAAGTGGGACCCATAAGACTGATTCTGTAGTTTCCAAATATGGTAAATGGTGATACAATATATGCTGACAGGGTTTTGGGTATCAGGAAGTTTTCTGTTTCGGCTGCCAACCTCATTTAATAAAGGTTTGTTTTCTGTTTCATCTACCCCCACGAGTTCCCATGTTGCTCTCATTTAATATTCACTTATGTCCATTTTCCATTTATTGATGTCATTAGGTCCATTTTCCTTTTTTTTTTTTCATCTTTTATGCCCATATTTTCTTTGCTCCCCTTTTCTTCTTTTTGACCTTAAATCCCTCAACAACAACAACAAAAAAATAAGTTCTACACATCCTGAACATTTGTAAACATCTAGAACAAACCTCTAATCAAAATTCCTCATTCCCTTATTTAAAGAAAAAAAATTGGTAGCAAAATTAATCAAACACATTACTAATTAATATCGAATAAACCACTGATCTCATACTTTAACACTTATTTAAATCGAGTTGTACTAAGTTTTCCTCAATTGTTGCTTAGTTTAAAAATATGGCAATGCCGTGCATTCCAATTCTCACTCCTAAACTTGTATGAAAAAGGGGTTAAATGAAACTTTTATACCCCCAAACTTGATATGTTTGACAACTTAGCTTCCTAAATTTTAGAATTAGCAAATTTATCACCCAACTTTCTTAATTAGCAAATTAACCCTCATGGTTTAGTTAGCCAAATAACCAACGTATCCCGTTAAGAACATTTACCACGCACATGCTATTAGCATATATGAACTTACGCCTCATCAAAATGGTGATAGCGTGCCCGTGATAAATGTCCTCCCCAATGCTTTATTTATTTGACTGAGAACAAAATTTGAGTACGAAATATTATTAGTTCTAAAAGTTTAGGAGTGTAAATTATGAACTATCTAAATTTTAGAGGAAACAAAGTTAAATTTAACCCAAGAGAGTTAGATGTATAACGCCCTCTTTTTTCTTATAAGATCACACACGTTCATAATGTTTAGTGAACCATACTAGCAACCATTCATTAAAGATGTCATACTTTAATATGTTGTTGACAATTTTATTCATTATCTATGATCTTAATCTTCTCGTATTAATATAAGATCATAGTCTTTCTAATAAATATGGAATTTTCTGATATCTATATAAATTATTCAATAATAATTTAAAAAAAAATATAAGGAAAATGTAATCCTCTTTAAATTTCATATCAAAATATCAATACACATGCTCTGAGGGCATAACCTCCAACAATCAAAATCGGCGATCCTTTGGCCTAAGCCCTTGGGAGCGGAAAAAATCTTCTCCTAGAAATGTGTAAAACAAACAAGGACGGCGATCATTTGGCATAAGTCCGTGTGAACGGGCAATTCATAAAGTCTTTTCTCATAAATGAACAAAACAAGCAAAGACCCAAGCCTATGGAAGCGGACAACTCGAAGGAAACGGGAGCACATATTTTCTAAAGCCAGAGGTTTCGAGGTACAACAAAGGACATCCATTTCCTAAGAAAGACTAAAAGGTAGAAATTTACGTCCTTAAGAACGGATCACAAAGAAAGCGGATGCGTCAAGAAAATCAATTAAAATCATTGTAAGCGAAATTTCCTTTAAAGTTTTCACAAAGCGAATTTCTCAAGTTTTAACTTAGAATTATTTCAAATTCTTCTGGTTGAAATGTTTTATTAAAGTGCCCAGAAGAGATGAAGAATTGGCAAAAGGTAAGTTCTCATTGATTGAAGGTGGAAGTACAGAAGTTACATTTCAAAAAAAAGGGGAAGTTGAAAAGAAAAGGAAGAGAAATGAAGGAAGCAATAACTTGACAAAATGTTGAAAAAGATAATCTCATTAATATTAATTGAAAATTACTAGTAATCTTGACAGAAGAAAAATACAGGAAATGAAAGGTACAAATTACAAAAAAATGGCCTAGAAAAAACTAAGTCTCTCTCTCAGGAGTGACTTCATCAACCAGATCGGAAGTGTTAACTCTAGTAACTTCAACAACGGGAAAAAAACATTAATGGTAGTGTCTTTCGTGGAAGCGTTTACCATAGCTTGAACCGTTGGGGGATCATCGAGAGGAACCTGGGGAGGAACTTTAGCTAGCCCATCTCTGTAGTTAGCACAATAGACCAATTTCTTAGCCTTGTCAAACAGGGACTGAAACTAATCTTCAGTGTGACTCTCTCTCATCTTCGCTTCAGATATGGCAAACTCAGTAGTCACCAGCTTCTCTTCCATAGCCCTCAACTTCTCTTCAAACTCGGCCAAAGAGTCAAGGAGTATTCAAGGAGTCAACAACCTTCAAGTGCTCCTCGACTGCCGCAACTGTATCCTGAGCAAGCCTTTCTACAGTGTCTTAAAGGTCAGCCTCACTCTTCTTCAGGATGCCGGCTACTTTCTTCCTAAAGCCGAACATCTCATACTCTAAAGAATGATAATACTCTTGAAGAGTAATATGGTGAACAATAACCTAGAAGAAGAAAATCACAAAGTATAAGCAAATGAAAAATGAAGTAAGAAAAAGATGCGGGATCAAAAGAATAAAATGTTGTTCATACCTTCATCAATCCATGACTTAGGGAGCAGAGTTGGTTCCCAATGGTCATGCTACGAGCAGTTGTTGTATCCACGTTATACTGAATCCTGCAGAGAACTATGTGTGTAGAACAGGGTCATTGAGGAAACTTACAAAAGCAAAGATTGAGGAGCGGCTAGGAAACGTCTCCATTTCCATAAAGTTGGCTCTTCATCCCCCCCATGAGAGCCGGAGGAGTTAGTAGGAACGAACTCCATTTGTTCTGACTGCGGAGGAGGTGGAGGAGAAGTTGGACGCTCCAAGGGATCTTCTCCCTTGGCAACAAAAGCAGGGGGTACTACGAGAGCAGGAAGAGTAGGTACAACAGGAACATGAGGAGGAATGGGAGCCACTTGAAAAGAACTTGGCGTGTCCCACCTTGGATGAACATTTCTTTCATCCTCAACCACCCTAACTATGTTACAGAGATGCTTTTACATGTCAGCACGGTAGCAAGCCTTTGAAGTAGGGTTTCCCTTTCTTTGAAGTAGGGTCTCTCTTTCTTCGTCTTTTCGCTAATAGTCAGTAGAAATTGAAGTACTCAAAATGGAAAGGGAATGGGAAGGACGAAAAGGAGGAACATGAATACCTTGTGGGTTGAAGATCAGGATGCTGGAGCAGACGTAGGCGTGATGAGAATTAGATTTAGGGCAAAAGCAATGTTGACTTCTCTCCTTGGGGAAATGGTAAGAAGAAATGAGTCTTTCCTCAAATTCCATAGATAAGTAAGGCCTTTTGTTTTTCTTATAATGTGCAAGAAGCATAAAATCTGTTAGTAAATGAAAGAAAGATTGGGGAATCGAAGCTCCAGTAACTTAATGAAAATTACCCATTTTTTTGGGAATTGTCCAGTGGCTATCACTACCCCAGTTCTCGCCAATTAGTATGCTATCCCGTTCCCAGCCCTTGTCCCATTTCGAGATCTTTGTTATCAACTTCCCTCTCTATTCAGATGGACGAGGAGCGAGGTAGTAGCTCTCATCCCAACACTTAACTATATAGCAATGACAGAGCTCGACTATCCTTAAATCTAGGTTATATCTCCTATTCATGACTTCAAAACTAAGAAGAACCATATAAGAACTAGGAGTAAATTGAGACAGGGCCAGGCCAAAAGTGTGAAAGAATTTCTACAAAAAAGGGGGGGAAACAAAATTTAAGACCTAAGGTTAAGTACATCGAACTTAGGGTAATCTGGTAGGGGGATCTACATGAGATTCCTGTGGCATTACCCTTTCCTATGCCACATATAACGTCTGGTGGAAAGACATCTTGATGAGAAGCTATAAATTGATCGAGCTCAGTTTGGGTCCTAACTAGGGGAATGAGAGGTTGAACTGGATGCCATCATCTTCCATCACTTAGAAACCTATGAAGGAAAGATTTGCAGGGAAGGAGGAAGGAGATTAGAACTTACCAGGAGCAAGAATTGAATGTGAGGAAGAAACGAAATGGAGAAAACCTTAAATAAGTTGCGGACTCGAAAGAAATATGAAAAACACTTCATAAATATTGGAAACGGGTAAACAAAAGGACGTATTGAAGGTACTTGATGGCAGGGAGGCATGACAGACGAGGTGATGGGATGAATCGTCGTCTGAACTGACGGATGAAAAAATGACAACTGAAAAGGAAACAAGGCGGGCCTTGTTGAATAGAAAATTTTGGAATTCACGTCGTACGTTCCTAATAAAAGTAACTGAAAACGGGAAGATGTAGCGGCAAATAGAAATGATACGCACTTTTCTTGCTTATATCATTAATTGTTATCTTTGTATGTTATATATGTTTGCAGATTCCAACAAATGGAAAAAAAGATAGAAGATCCAATCAGTTAAACCCCTTATCGAAGTCCACGTGAACAACGAAATACCATCTTTACACCATAATGAATGAAATTTTGTTGAGTGTAATGGGGGAAAATGAACAAATATAAAACCTCTATCGAGCCACATGTACAAAGGAGAACCAATCAAAAGAGAATGTGAAACTACCATCGTGGTAGAATGGGAAAAGGAGAATCAAGACCATACACTACTACAAAAATGGGGTTAGATGGCGGTCAAAACCTGTCATTATAACCCTGTAATGACGGCTAGTCGACTGTCATCTATCGAGCTGTCATTTTTACTCTTTTTAACAAGAACCGTCACAATAGGATGCCGCAAATAACATTAAGATGGCAGGGAATCCCCATCATCATAGGATGCCATGAAAAGCCTTTAGATGACGGGGAATCCCCGTCATCATAGGATGTCGCAAAAAGTCTTTAGATGACGGGGAATCCCCATCATTAAAAGTCTAGTTTATTCATAAAAAAACTATCATGGAAAGACATTTATATTTCCATGACAACAATATATTTAATACAATAGATTTAAATGCATGCATATAGAACATATATCAAATTCCAAGCAAAACATGTCTTAGCAGTAGAAAAACTATGACATAGCTAAAAATGCCTAGTGAGTTTATCTGGCCAGCAACTCATATAGAACCAAATATATTCAAAATCATTTTAGACATTTAAACTATTTAATAAGACAATTATGGAAGTCAAACTCAAACAATTACAACAATAAAGCAAATACTATGAAATTATATTCATATATGGTCTAACAAAAGATTTTGGAAACAAGTTGCAACATACTTAATTGCATATTTACTACCAAAAGCCATATAATTGGTACTCATATATCACAGAATAAGGGAAAACACTTGACTAATTCATCAAACCAAAATCCCTCCAAATTAAATTAAAACAAAACGAGGGATTAAGTTTGTTTATTCTACTTTTGTTTATTGATTGAATAAACCCAAGATTTTTTCTACTATTACTAAATTGATTTTTTCGTCTACACCTTTTTTTATATTTATGTTAATTATCTCTATAGTGCCAATCCAACACAAGTCCTTATAGAGACTAACAATCGAGGAAATGTCAAAAGAAATATCAAATATATCAAATGAACTCAAGCATTGAATAATTATAGTTATCTTAGATAACATACAAAGTCATTAGCTCCTTCAATGAACTAATTTCTAGAAGGGTGCCAGAGAGCTGGTTGCCACCGAGCTAACTCTCAAAGTCCTTGACCTTTTACCAAATACAATTGATGAGCAAGTGTAAGATTCGAAAGTCAAGAAAATGAGAGGGTTCAATTATAGTAAAAACCATGTCATTTACAGAGTTTAGTCAAATTATGTAAGCTTGAAGGCAGGACAAAATTGCTTCACCCCTTATTGAATCCATGTCTAACTGAAGTTTACCCTACAATATAATTAAAAGCACAAAAGAGAGCAAAAAAATCTCAAAAAAGCCGGTGATTTTCACAAACACCCAGGATGCAATAAGTTAGAAAAGTTAATTAATATGAGTTGAGATTTAAATAGGAATGATTAGATACCTTAAAAGAGATGGGGAGTATAGTAAACATGAAACTAAAATTTCGGATACTTATGTCCATTCAAATACTGATCAATGACCTGGTCTTCTGGATATTCATTTAGAATTTCATCAGTTGGAGCCTAAAAGAGATGGTATGTACAGTAAACATGAAACTAAAATTTCACTACCTGTCTATGATCCTCTGATCAATGACCTGGTCTTCTGGATGTTCATTTAGAATTTCATCAACTGGAGGAGGCTCTGGAGGTTATCAAGCAACATTTTTTTATTATCTTTAAGATTGACATTTCATGATGTAAGTCAAACGTTAAATACTTTCATGTTAACAGCACTAGAGGTTTCTTCGCATCTCTTAGATTCAGAATATATCAATCCATCAAAATTACAAAAGAGATGAAGAAAATTGCATGAAGAATAAGGCAAAAACCCTTTTTTACCACTGTCACCAAATAACTTTTTGTTTCCAAGAAATTAGTAACAATGTGAAATTAGAAATTAACAACACAATACATATTAACCAAATTTAGAGCTTTGTTAGAAAAAGAATTAAATTGAATGCATTATAGGAAGTTTACCTTTCAAACCTATTGTAAAGGTTTATCGCGTGGGCCAAATGCTTAATACCATGAACTCCTTCAATAAAGGAAACAATGGGAGAAAACATCATGTTAATCACATCAGGACTCCATAGACTACCCCACCATTGAAACTGAACACATAAATGGGTGAAAAGGCCAATAAAATTTTAAGAGAAAAACTAGTACATATTGAAACTAGTCTGGTGCTTCTTCAACCAGTAAATATTGAAACAACATGTAATTAATCTTTTTTGCAAAAAGCATGGAATAAGAGCAATTTGTATATCCTTCTTCAACCATCTATTCCTCACATCAAACAAAAGGAAACAAATTTAACATATTACATTTTTTTATTAGACACCATAAGTTTAAATCAGTATAATACTCTGTACAATAGATTAGGAAGCACATTTTATTCTATTTTATGAATTTGATTATAAACTTTAGTCATTTGTGACAATTTAGTTGGAAAAAAGGCATACTTACAAAACATAATTGGCCAATTTCACTGCCTCTATTCTATCTACTTGAGATTCAAACTAGTAGAGAAGATTCAGATTAAACAGCCAAGTAGCTTCAGATGGTCAAATTAAATTAACATAAAAATATAGTAAAGTATGAAAGGTTAATCAATCATGGTGAATAACGGTGTTAAACGAAAGGTTTAAGTTAAAACTTAAAATAGTTCAAGGAGTTGATTACGACATTTAAAATATTAGAGTTTAAAGTATCATTAAGCTAATTAATTTATAAAAGAATACACGAGCTTAGTAAGTATATTACAAAACAATCATGTTGAATTATTTGAAATTAGCTAATTGTACATGTCTATAACGATTCCCACGAATAAGATAGAGAAAGTAAAAAGAAAACCATACCAGAACGACTCCTAATTTCTTCCATGGAAACCTTGGTTCACAAATCCTTTCTACACCCAACAAAGGCTCTCAAAATTTTTTTAGCCCTTCAATCACATCAGAAACATCATTTTTCACAAACCCACTTCTCCTGATCTCTTCTAATTCCAATTTCCAAAAAACCATCCCATTCCCACAAGTCTTTAATGTAGACCAAGCTAGAAAAACAACAAAAAGCACAGTAATTAGCCACTCTGGGAACACAAGGTTGCAAATTACTCTAACACTAACTCCTAGTAACATGCATGGCTCAAATCTAGAAAACATAATATTCAAACCTTACAACCAAATGGAGAAACCAAATAAATAAGAAAACTCTAACCCTAACTCTAAACCTAAACCCTAAATAAATCAGAAAACTCTTAACCCTAACTCAAATCCTAAATCGTAAATCTTAATAAAACTAAACCAGAACAAATAACATTAGATACATCTGGAAAAAAGCTACAAACTCACCGTGAGGGAGCGAAAACTATCGTCGGAGGCTAAGATTTGAGAGAGAGAACATATTAGAGACGATCGAGTAGTAGAGAGAGGCAGGGATAGGAGTATCGAGAGAGAGAGAGAGATAGATAGAGAGTAGTGCAGAGACGACTAGTGAGAGAGAGCAGTATAGATGCGAGCTCGAGAGGAAGAGATAACAGGCTGAGAGTTCGTTCGAAAGAGAGATAGCTCTAATTCGTTTAGAGAGGAGAGATTTTCTGTGAGAGAGGATTGGGTTATGAGAAATATATAGATGGTATCTTTGTAATCAACCTTAACTTGAAAACTATGACAGGTTATATTATGCCTGTCATCTGAAAAAAGGCAAAAAAATTTATGACTGCTTAAAAAAATCACTGTCATAATAGGTAAACATATTATGACAGTTTATTTATGTACTGTCATAGTAACTCAAAACAAAAAATTTCCACTCCGAACACATTTTTTCTATGACAGTTTAACAAAATTGTCATAGAATTTTTTTATGGCTGTCATTGTAGCCTATTTTTGTAGTAGTGGTAGGTATGATCTGACGGTTAGAGTCGATTTAGTAGTTAAAGCTAATGTATATGATTCTAGTGGAATATTCCGTAAGCCCATAAATAAAATGATAATCTCACATATACAAGAATATTTTCCCATGAATTGTGGAATTCTGTTCTGGATGATATTTGATTAGATTCTGTAAAATCCTATAGATAAAGACTGGTTATAAGCACTTTCATTAAATACAGGCCAAGTAAAATTCGCCTATAGCATCGTTATTATCATTTCTCTTCTCTCTTTTCTTCTTTTTTTAGTGTGAGGAAAAAATCCTTAGTTAAATGATGCACTGATTAATTGTCATCACATTTCACTCATTTGACGGTAGAATCAAATAGAAAATAAGTTCATAATTAGAAGCTAAGCTAACCAAAACTAAAGATTAGGGACTAAATTGAAAACACGCTCAAGGTGTAAGGACTAGATTGATATAAAATAAAGTTTGAAGACCCAAATAAAAAAGGAGTCAAAGTTCATGACCAAAAACATAGTTTAAAATTTTTTTCCTCGTGAAAATATATAGATTCATATATTTCCTTACATTCTGAAATGACAGTCATATGTGACACAGCTGCATACAGAAGCCGTTGTTCACTAGGTGTTGAGTTTGATAACAACGGGGGAGTTGAAAAGTATTCCTTGATTTTGTTGAAGGCCTCTTCACATTATCCATCCCAGCCATCGACATGCTTTTTTCTTAACTTTGAAAAGAAAGGCTTCCATTTATCCATTGACCTTGAGTGCAATCTGTTTAGAGTTGCCAACCTCTCTATCAGACCTTGTATCTCCTTTTAATTTCTAGGGAACCTCATCTCCATGATAGCCTTTACTTGATCTGGGTTTACCTCAATTCCCCGTTGTGTGACCAGGTGACCCAAGAACTTTCCCACTACTCCAAAAATGCATTTCTCCCAATTCAACTTCATGGAGATATGTCTTAAGATTGAGAATGCCTCATCAAGGTCCTTAATGTGGTATTCCTATTTACAGATATTTGCTAGCATGTCATCTACGTGAACTTCTATGGTCTTTCCAATCTGCTCGTGGAAAATCTTATTTACGAGCCTTTGATAAGTCGCATCTGCATTTTTCAACCCAAATGACATTACTTTATAACAGAAAGTACCTTGTTCGGTTATAAATTATGTTTTTTCCTGATCAGGTTGGAACATTTTCACCTGGTTATATCCAGAGATGGTGTCCATGAAACTGAGAAGCTCATGTCCTAATGTGCATCCACCATCTGGTTTATTCTTGGCAATAGATATTCATCCTTTGGGCGTGCTTTATTCAGGTCAGTAAAGTCCACGTAGATCCTCCATTTGTCATTCTTTTTCTACATCATAACCATGTCGGCGAGCCACTCCGGGTAGTCCACCTCACGGATGAAGCCCGCTTTCACAAGTTTTTCTACTTATTCTTTTATTGCCATTTTCAAAGCAACACTCATCTTTCTTTACGTTCACTAGCTTGAAGCGGGATCTGTATTCAATTTATAACATATTATTTTTTGGGAATACCTGTAATCTCTTGTGCCGCAGTGGTGAAAATGTCTCTGTTCCTCCGTAAAAATTCTATCAACATTTCCTTTTCCTTTTGCTCAAGGTGGGCCCCAATGTTCGTTGTCTTCTGGGTTCTTCATCTAGGCAGACAGGTTCAGTCTCTTCTCCTACATCGTACCTTGGACCCACATGTCCGTCTTCTTGTGATTGTTATTGTTCTGTAGTTGTTGCCTGCTCCTCCACCATCTTTTCCGTTGTCCTTTTTTCTTGCGAACTCTACTGTAGTTACGGTGTAAATACGAGCAACATCTTGATCTCCCTTTATGGTTTTGATTCCTTCCAGAGATGGATATTTTAACACTTGGTACAATGTGACAGCATAACTTTCATTTTGTGCAGCCAGATCCTCCCCAAGATGGCGTTATATAGGGATGACATGTTTAATACTGTAAATGTCGTAAGGTAATTGAAGGGTTCAACGTTTACAGGAAGGACAATAATTCTGAAATAATTCCTTCAGAGTAACTGACAACCTCAATTGAAGTCTATCAGGGGTTACGATAATCCTTGCAGATCCCTCATGGACATCTTTTCAAGTGTAGAGCGGTGTAAAATGTCAACAACACTCCCATCATCAATTAGTACTCTCCTTAATAAGCAGCTACCAACTTATATCAAAATGACCAGGGCGTCATTATGATGCTCATTGTGTTCCAAATCCAAGTCGCCAAATATCAATAGAAGATTCCAGTTCTCACTTAAAGAGCTTCCTTTCTCCCAGTTTTCCTCTAACATGGGCTTCTTATAGTATACCTTCTTCTCCTTCTTAGTAGTTCCCTCTTGTTCGGTCAATGTGATAATCGTATGAGCAATCCAGAGAGTTTGTTTCCCATTGTCACGTTTCCCCTCCATCACGAGTTTCCTTTTTTCCCCTTTTAGCTCTACTTTTTTCACATACTGATAAAGGTATCCTTCCTTTACCAGCCCTTCAATGTAATATTTAAGTTGGAAGTAATATTTTATGTAATGCTTGTTGCTCTTATGGTAGGAGTAGTACTTTTCTTTGTCTTTATAATGTGGTTCCTTTGTGAGCGGGGTCGACTTTTTCAACCAAGGTTTGTCCTTGATCATGATGAGAACTTGATTTATTGACATTGTGAGAGGTGTATAGACCTTATCTCTGGCATGGACATCTTTAGTGTGTCTCCTTCGATTCTCAGTCCTATCTCGCTTGATGTCACCCCGTTCACCATATTTTTCTATTTTCAGTACTTTCTTCCTGTCGATTCCAGAATTGTGTTCTACTTTTCGAGATTCCTCATTCCCCCATTTTGCTAGCTTCAACAAGCTTTTCTTTTCTTCTTCTAGTGTGATGTAGGTTTGAGCCCGTTGGAACATTTCAGACATAGTCAATGGTTTCACCTTTGACAAATATGAAGAGAGGGATAAGTACAGATCTAACCCTCATTTAAAAGCCAGTCTGGCAACTCGGTCATCGTAGTTCTCTACCTTGGTCATCTCTTCTTTAAATCTATGGGTATATTCTCGTAAGGATTTGTCCTTTTTTTACGGAGATAGTTAGGATGTACTATTTCAAGACAATCCCGTCTAGACCAGTGGGGAACATTCTGTACATCAACCCGGCCTCCTGTTGATCCAACTCTATAACTTTCTTGAACTGTCTAAGATGGTCCACCGGATCAGACTTTCCTTCGTAACACTTGAATGAAGTGCCACAATTTCTTTGGTATTGGGACCGCTAGGATTTCCAAACTTAGTGGAGTTCTGGTGAGTGATTCGAGATCGACCTTTCCTGTACTCCTCAGATTCCTCAACTCCATCATCTTTCTCTCCTGCATCTCCTCCACAACATATTCTGTTATGACTTTCGGTGGACGGGCTTCTCCCATTGTCACTTTCATATGAAGTTGGGACTAGATTTCTCTTTTTTCATGTTGCATGTTCCTACTGTTCTCATTATTTTCCCGTCTAGCCTCTCGTCCACCTCCTTATGAATGGTTTTCCGGTTCTTCATTGTTAGTTTGTTGGCTAACCATCGCACGTTTCTGTGCAAACTTCTATTGTAACGCATTGATGTGGTCTTGCACCGTTTGCCATGCATTGCATAGTGTTTCATCATTCATTTGCTCCATCTCCTGCATCCTAGTTAGGATCGTCTGGAACATCTCAACATGCCAGCTTTGTTTCCTTTGTTGAGGGCAACGTTCAATTTGGTTCTAGGTATCATTCGATTTTGGAAGGGTTTCTCACGAGACTTTATTCTCACTCACAATAAAAACACCAAAATGTAAATAATTTTTTCCTCACACTTAAAAAATAATAAGAAAAGAGAGAAGAGAAATGATAGTAACAATGCTATGGGCGAATTTCGCTTGGCTTGTATTGAATGAGAGTGTTTACAACCAGCCTTTATTTATAGACTTTTACAGAATCTAATCAAATATCTCCCAAAATGAAGTTACCACAAATCATGGGAAAATATCCATGTATCTGCGAGATTATCACTTTATTTATGGGATTACAGAATATTCTCCTAGAATCATATACATTAGCTTTAACTGCTAATCAATTCTAACCATCGAATCGCACATACGGTCTTGATTCTCCTTTTCCCGTTCTGCCACGATGGCTGTCTTCACATTTCCCTCTGATTGGTTCTCCTTTGCACACGTGGCTCAATGGGGGTTTTATACCTGTTCACTTACCAAATTAACCAAAAACAAAATTTTAATGACCAAATTGAATATATATTCAAAGTTTATGATTATTTTTACAAAGATTTCATTCATTTTAAAAAACGTACATGTCTAAATCAAGATAAAATAACAAAAAAATACAATTCTATCGATAAAGATAAATCAAATCTCAAAAGCTCAACAAAAAATCTTAACAACCAAAATATATTAATCATCCACAACAACAAGAAAACTACTAAACGAACATGGATGCTAATTTAGAGCTTCATCTTAGCTTGTTCTAAATACCTTTACCACCCAAAAAGACTTGTCTGACTGAAATTAATTACTACATTCTGTCAAATAATCCAATGAAAAATATAGTATAATCAACCTCTAAACTTGTAGATCTGGTGTAGTTCTATCGAAAACAATTATAAAATGTATACTATCAAAGGAAAATACTATACATCTAGATCTAGATCTAGGTGCTGGAAAAATATCATAAATCTAGATTTAGATTGAGGAAAAACATTTGTTAAGAAAATTGAATAAAATATAATTAGAATGACAAAAAAATTTCATTGAAAAATGAGAGATCTAGGTGGAGGAAAAGCTTTTATTATGAAAATGGAAGAAAATAAAATTAGAAGAAGGAAAATGAGATTTGAGATCTCTTTTTTCTTAATAACGAAAGTGATTGATGAATAAATCAAGGAGAGTTTTTGAGAGAAAAACAATTTAGGACTAATGGACAAAAAATAGTTCATAGAAAAAAGAAAATGAGTAACAATTTTGAGGCAAAAAAAAACGTGTAGGTTAGCCAAACACAACATAACAACATGACTGGTTTGCAAGATCGAATGGCCAATATTTTCAATCCTCTTGTTTTTTTCTTTCTCCTTCATTATGTTTTGCTTGAAGAACTGTCCCCGATTGGTATTGTTTGGGGTGCCTAGAATTGTCAGCGCATGCTAGTTTTAATTAGTAAGATTAAGTGTATTTTTGTAATTGCTCATTTAATTTAAAAATTAACTAGATTAATAGATTAAAATATTATTTCAATACCTATACTTCAAATTCAATTTAATTCGCCTTCATATTACTCACTCTCTCAATTTAGTCCTCGTATTTCTTATTACGTTTCATGTCATCCTCAAACAAAATTGTACAGATCGATCTAAGATAAAAGACAAAAAATTGATTCTCTATCTGTACAAATCGAAAAGTGGATGCACTGATTAGAAAAAAAATTAAAACGAGACCTATTAAAGAAGAATATACAATCTTTTTTGTCACTTATACAGATCTGTTAAGTTAAAAGAAAGGGTTTACTCAAAAGCTTACCGATCTGTGTAATTAGATATTCTATTATTCAAACTTTCCTTTTATTGAAAAACTATTACCAATAAAGATCAATTCTATATTTATATATTAAACCTAAGACATACATGGATAAAAATCATATACATCTATAGTCTGTTTCAAGCATCATCATAAACAAACGATCATGCGTTCCTATAAACAACGGACTTCGAGATCTACACTAAGATCTTTCAAATCAATCCTCAAACGTACTAGTACGTGTATGTCCACATAGAATAAATCAAAGACACTTTATCTGTTTGTAATACTCAACACATGAGATCTGTAGATCTACTGAGAATGATTAATTTAAAAATCCTTTGAGGAATACGATGATTATTCTTTTAGAATATTTATTAACTTTTAATCACAGAGAAAAATCACTCTAATAGCAATTGTATTCTTAACACTTTGACCAATAGTTCTCAACTTATGCAACCAATCCATGAAGCTATTAGAATAATATCTATATATATTTTCTAGGCTTATCAGATTTTCAGAGATATACATAAAATAATATTTAATTTCAAAATTACCATTACAGTAGGACCCACTGTAATTTGTGCACAACTGCAGTGTCACACAGCACTGCAGCTGTCGTGAGCTTTCATAGTGCCTCACGACACTGTGTGTCACGACTATACTATAGTGCCAGTGGCACTACAGTATTGCACGCCCACTACTATAGTGTCACGTGGCACTAAAATAGTTCATGTCAATCTCGGATTCTCAAACAGTGATTGATACATGACAATTACAGTAAATTAAATTTTATTTTAATCAGATAATATATAGATATCAGTTAATTTAAATTTAACTTATCATATTATCACTATCAACTAGCTTATCTGTTAGTTCACAAATGACAAATTTAGTTGATTCAGATTTTGAATTATTAGCTACATTATCTAATTTAATAAATTAGATATATTGTCTCACTTATCGATAATTAAAAAAATTAATCAATATAACTATTTATATATAATTTCTGAAAATTAATATAAATAATTTAATTAATTAATCACATATAATTGTGTACATGCCCCATAATAAAAATTTCTTTTGCAAGCCCGTCATTTTCTCATGTCCTGAAATATTCACACATTAGACTACGTAGTACATAGATGAATTGAGTACCATGGACCAATAATCCTAAGCTTCAAGAAACCAAATTATTAATTAAATAATCTTATTTATTAATTCTATTATTACCCTACTATAAATATGAATTTGCACTCTAGTGATTATAGAATATATTTACAGAGTATTCTTATGTAATCCATTGATATAATCATTTCACATAGTTCTGTCATCCAATTATTGATTTGTAAATTAGAACGGGTCAAAATTACCATTTTTCTTTTCTAGTATATATAAAGTACATTCGCTAAGATAGCTACCCACATCAATGATCTGGATCTAGATCACATGCATTCATAATGCTTAGTGAACCATACTAGCAACCATTCATTAAAGATTCCATATCGTAATATGTTGCTAACAATTTTATTCATTATCTATGACCTTAATATTCTCGTTCTAATACAAGATCATAGTCTCATTAATGAATATAGAATTTTCAAATATTTATATAAATTATTCAACAATAATTTAAAAGAACAGGTATAAGAAAAATGTAATCCTCTTTAAATTTTATATCAAAATGTCAATACACATACTTTGAGGGCATAACCCCCAACAATCTCTCACTTACCTTAAAGTAAATATGGCATCTCTCATAATCTCATGTTACGCGCGTGACCCTCAAATAACTTCGCATGAAGTGTCTTTGTAAAAGGATCAACCAGGTTTTGTCTGATGATATCTTCATAACAGTCATATCCTTTTGATGCATGATCTCTCATATAAGATGATATTTCCTCTCTATGTGCTTGCCCCTCTTGTAACTCTTCGGTTCCTTGTAATTTGTCACCGCCCCACTGTTATCATAGTACAAGATCACTAGTTGATCTATATCTGAAACTACTTCTAGATCAATATATAACTTCCTGAGCCATACCGCTTCTTTCGCAGCTTCACAAGCCGCTATATATTCGGCAAACATAGTGGAATCTGCAATAATGGATTGTTTGATACTTCTCCAGACTACAACACATCCACCTAGGGTGAATACTGATCCAGATGTCGTCTTTCGACTATATCGATCACATTGAAAATCAGAATCCGTATATTCAGTGGGGTTCAGGTCCCCACCTAAATAAACAAGTATATAGTTTCCCGTTCGTTGAGAATGTGCTTTACGTCAATCCAATGTTCTAAATCTAGATTCAATTGTTAACGACTGACAATTTCTAATGCATAACAAATGTATGGGTACGTACACAACATGGCATACATGAGACTACCAACATCTGAAACATAAATAACATTTCTCATATCCTCTTCCTCCTAAGGTGTATTAGGATATTGCTCTTTGGAGAGGACAATTTCATGTCTGGTCGGTAGTTGACCTTTCTTAGAATTCTTCCTAGATAATCTCTCCAGCACCTTATCAATATAAGATACCTGAGAAAGTACCAAGAGCTTATTCTTTCTATCCTTTAGGATTTGGATGCCTAGAACATAGTTCGCCTCTTCCAAATATTTCATTTAGAATTTTAGAGCTAACCACTTCTTTACCTTTGACAAACTTTCTACATCATTTTCAATGAGTAAACACCAATTTACCATGTTTCATAGTCTAAACTAGCGGCAATGAATTTTAGCATGGCAACATGGGAGAATGTATATTCAAAATCAACTCCTTCCCTTTTGTGTATAGCCCATGGCTACCACCCATATCTTGAATTTACTTTCTCATATGCACCTTTTTTCTTCTTGAAAATCCATTTACATCCAATGGGCCTGACATCTTTAGGTGGATCTATAAGTTTCCAGACACAATTGGAATAAATTGATTCCATTTCCTGGTTCATGGCATCTTGCCATTTCTCATTTTCAGGATCATCCATTACTTCTTCGTAAGATAATGGATCGTCTTTATTAGTGCCAGACATTGGGACATGTGCCTCTAGCTCATAGCGAATATGTTGTCTTACAACTCTCCCACTATGATGTTGCACCGGTGTTTTTTGAACAAGAACAGTTATTTTTGTGGATTGTCGTGTATCAGTTGATGATGTAGGTGGTCTGATCTCATCAAACACTAATTCTTTGAGAACTACTTTGCTTTGAGATTTGTAGTTTTCCATATAATCGTGTTCAAGGAATGTGACATTTGTCAATACAATCACATTTTGATCCTTATGACTATAAAAGTACCTACATCTAGTTTCTGGAGCATAGTAAACAAATATACACACTTCAGACCTTGAGTCTAACTTTCCAGTCTTGCATCTAAGAATGTGAGTTGGACACCTCCATATATAGAAATGACGCAAACTGAGTTTAAAGTCATTTCATAACTCTAAAAGTGTTTTGCTTGCAGACTTAGAAGGCACTGCATTTAAAATGTATGTTGTCGTGTGTAATACATATTCCTAAAATGTAAGTGGTAGTGATGAGTAGCTTAACATCGATCTAACTATATCCAATAAGGTTCGGTTTCTCTTTTTTTTTTGAAGCACCATTTTGCTGTGACGTTCTAGGTGTTGTGAATTAGGATAAGATGCCATACTCGAGCAAGCAATCCATGAATTTTAAATCCAAGTATTCCCCACCTCGATATGATCGAAGGGTTTTCAATGATTTACTTAATTATTTTTCAGCTTCATCTTTAAAATTTTTAAACTTTCCAAAAGTTTCAAACTTTCTATACAATAAGTAAGTATAACCGTATCTTGAGTAATCGTCAATAAAAGTGATGAAATACTCATACCCACCTCTAGCTTGTACATTGATCGATCTACAAATATCACTATGCACTGGTTCAAGTGGTTCCTTAGCTCTTTGGCCATTTCTAATGAAAGATCTCTTGGTCATTTTACCATCTTGGCAGGATTCACAAATGAGAAGAGTTCCAACTTTTAGTTATCTTAAAAAGCACTATAATTTGTTAACCTATTTAGATTAATATGTCTCAATCTAAGATGCCAAGATATGTGTTATCATCATCATGAGAAATTCTTTATCGTTTGTTACTATTAGGTTTTGCTATTTTAAATAATTCAGAATTATTTAACGTGCGTTCAGTCGGTTTAAGCATATACAGTCTGTTCGATACTTTTACATGATAAATATTGAATCCATTCTTAAAAAATAATAAACTCATTATTAATTAAAGAAAGTTCAAATAATTGTTCGTGCAAAAGAGAGAGAAATCAAATTTCTCAAAAATCTAAGAATATAATAAACATTGTTCAAAACTAAATAATTATTTTCAAAAAGTAAATGAACTATCCTCAATGCTTTAGCTTACACGAGCGTACCACTATCAACTTTCATAACGACCTCGCCATCAGCCAGCTCCCTTGACGAATCAAACATCTACAAAGAAGAACATACATGGTTAGTGACTCCTGAATCAAGTATCCAGGATGATAAATCATATTCCACTAAACAAGCTTCAAGAATAAGTAAAGCATATTTACCTTTCCTTTTCAGCTCGGATAGATACTTATTACAATTTCTCTTCCAATGACCTTCAACTTCATAATGGAAACATTTTCCTTTGGGCTTGTTGTTGTTCTTGTTCTTCTTGGATTTCGGCGGTATCTTAGCTTTCTTCCCTTTCTTATTCTTACCTTTGCCCTTACCATTGATCTTCTTCTTTTTGTTACTTTTAACAATGGTGGAAGAAAACTTTTGTCAGCAACATTTGCATCGCCCCCTTTGGTCATACTCTTATTAAGTGACTCAAAAGTCTGCAGTTCATTCAATAATCAGGTCATGTTGAATTGTAACTTGTTCGTAACATAGTTGATGGTGAACGCAGAAAAAGCAGTTATGAACGATTCAAGTATAATCCTGACTTGAGTTCGTTCATCAATGGTCATCCCATGTATTTCAGTCTCATGCATTATGTTGATCATGTTCACGTACAGAAGTACATTTCTTCATCTTGGTCATCATGTAGCTTCTAGTAGCCTCTTGACGTCTTTGATCAAACTGCTACCCAAACATCACCTGTAGAGATTCCATAATCTCATAGGCAGTCTCCATGCTTTCATGCTTGATTCTCAGAACATCATTTATGCTCACAACAATGTAGCACTTTACTTTTTTATTGGTTGAATCCAACCATAAACTTATCCCTAACATTCTTAGGGGCATTGGCAACAGGCTCCTCAAAACATTCCTCAGTAAGAACAAATTTGTAGTTCTCACAAATTAGCATCAAGTTTAAATTTAATTTCCATCTCATGAAATTATCACCATTCAAATTTTCAAGTGCAAGTAAAGTAGTAATAGGGTTGTCCATGGTAAACATAATAATAACTGAAAATTAAAACATACATAATTCAATATAATTGAAATATATATCTAGAACTCGGAAAGTAAACGTGATGTATGAATGTAACATATTAAATACATAAATTTAACATTTACTAATCCATGATAAAATAACCTAACAATTAATGTGCCGTCTTAGGGTCGGTCAGATTAATCTCAGACTGTCTATGATATATTCTCATCCTTATTAATTAAAACTTAAAATATCTCATATTTTCTCTTTTAACAATAATGTATCATTTTTTCGGTTAAGTCACAATTATCCACATGAAAGCCTAATTGTGATTTTGTGAGTGTAACCCATTATTTCATATTCCATGACTTAATTTAGCATATGCCGCCTTAGGATCAGTCAAAACTAAACTACATCACTTAGTCCTATCTTCTTAAGAAGTCCAACATTGATATTGATACAGCTCGAAACCTTCCTTATGAGGATGAAAATAAAGTCATCTTGAAGCCTTCACTATATCTCACGGTGTTGTACTAATAATGAAAACTATAGGTTACATTGACATGTCAACCTTCCCCCACTCACTATTTTAGGATAATGTGTTTCTATTTTAACTAATCAATTAATTCCAAATCAATTACTAGTTAAAATAATAACTCTATGAATGTTAAATTAATAGTTAATCCAATCTCATTGTTCAAAATTCATTTAACATTTTAAAGAGTCTAAGTCATAATTAGGTGAACTTAGATTAACTAATTAATTACATTCATCAAACATTAATCAAATTATTTTACTAAAGTTGATTATCCTAAATGTTACTATAGCATTTAGAGTGATGTGGTCACTAAGTTTTAACTAATTAAAACCTAGCAAATTACAGGCAATTGATTTCCCAAAACAATTCATATAAACATATAAGAAAAATCCTAATAAATCATGTTTCTACTTATAAGATACATGATTAAATAGAAATGTACAGGGTTTCATGTATGACATGTGATCGACTAATGCATTATTATATTTATTTAATAATTAAATAAAATAATAACGGACCGAGTGACTATTGGGTATTTTTAAATTACAATCATTGAAATAAAGAATTAAAATTACGAAGAGGATTTCAAGATTACATATTTCAAAAATATCTCATTCTCCACCTGATGTCCATCTTCATAATTTTCAAGCTTTGAAAAAAATCTATTTAATTAGGAAAAATAATTTTCTTAATTAAAAATTCTTTATAATTATCTTTTAAAATTATTGAATTTGACCTCGTCAATAAGAATTTATCGACTTGGTCAAATTTGGGTAAATTTGGGTCAAACACAATCAATTAATTAATCTTTAATTTTTATAAAATTAAAAAGATAAAAGATAGAGTTAGGGTTTTCATAAAACTCTACAGTGATAGGATAAGTTGGTATCAGGGTTTCTGTGAAACTTTCCTAGAAGAGACAACAGTTACCACCAACGATAGGATTCTCCCACCGCCATCCATCACCGCCGCCGGCCATCCACCGTCACCGCTGTCAGATATGGCGACGCCGCCAGAACTGATTTGTCCAGCGGCGTTGCCGCCGCTAGAACCGGTAGCGCCGACACCGGAATTCCCTAAGAATTCTTATTTTTGCTTTTTCCTATTCGTTCGTCTTGTGCGTTCTTCGTCTTCTCAGATAAGATTAATTATAATTTAATATTCAAATAAAATTATAAAAATTCCTACACCCCAAAACAACTTACACAAGATCTAAGGGAAAATTAATGTACAAAGTCTACCTCAATAATCGTCATACAATTAACGATCCATTATTTAACCATACATTCAAAAAACAACTCATCCATCCATTCATACATATCAAATATATTATGAATAATGCAAGAAATCTCACATAGTATTTAATACACAAATATATAATGACCGTTTTGATACCGATAGTTGGAAACGCGGCGCTCACGTGACGGAATCGTGGTGGTTTTTTAAAATTTATTAAAAATGCATGTTTTTTTATAAAAGAAAATAAACGCGATGCAACTATTTCCAAAATATAAAACTTTTATTGAAAAACTTTTTTCAATCAGGATCCATTATATATTTATATATTAAATCTAAGACATACATGGATAGGAATCACATATCTCTTGTAGTCTATATCAAGCGTCCCCGTAAACCAATGATCTTACGTTTCCACAAACAACGGACTTCGATATCCACACTAAGATCTTTTGAGTCAATCCTCAAACGTACTAAGACTTGTGTGAGCACATAGAATAATTCAAAGACATTTTTTTTTATCTCTAGATGTACTCAACACATGATATCTATAGATTTACTAAGAATGATTAAGTAGGAGAGACAATCCTCTAAGATAATACAATGATCATTCGTTCAAAGTTTTTTTTATTAA
The DNA here is from genome assembly GCA_003255025.1 of Datisca glomerata. Lineage (NCBI taxonomy): Eukaryota > Viridiplantae > Streptophyta > Magnoliopsida > Cucurbitales > Datiscaceae > Datisca > Datisca glomerata. The sequence goes on along the minus strand of QANY01011424.1, from coordinate 351,127 downwards.
ATTTTAATCACAGAGAAAGATCGCCCTGATAGCAATTGTGTTCTCAACACTTTGACCAACAGTTCTCAACTGATGCAACCAAACCTTAAGGACATTAGAATAATATCTATATATATTTTCTAGGCTCATCTGATTTTAGAGATATATACAAAATTATATTTAATTTCAAAATTATCATTGTAGTGGGACCCACTGTAATTTGTGCACAACTGCAATTCTACACGGCACTGCAGTTGTCGTGAGCTTTCACAGTGCCTTACGGCACTCTGTGTCACGGCACTACTGTAGTGTCGTGTGGTACTACAGTATTGTATGCCCGCTATTGTAGTGTCGCGTGGGACTATAATAGTTCACGTCAATCTATGATTCCCAATCAATTATTGACTTGTCTCAATTATAGTAAATTAAATATTTATTTTAATCAGATAAATATCTAGATATCAGTTAGTTCAAAATTAACTTATCTCATTATCCCTATTAATTAGCTTATCTGTTAATTCATAAATATTAGATTTAGTTGATTCAAATTTGAATTATTATCAAATAATAATTCAACATTATCCAATTTCATAAATTAGATATATTGTCTCACTTATCGTGATTAAAAAATTAATTGATATAATTATTTATATATAATTTTTGAAAATTAATATAAATAATTTAATGAATTAATTCGTAATCAATTAATCAATCATAATTATCTCATAGTTATGTACTTGCCCCATAATAAAAAATTTATTTGTTAGTCAGTCCTTTTCTCATGTCCTGAAATATTAACACTCTAGACTGCGTAGTATAGATGTGACTTGAGAACCATGGACCTATAATCCTAAGCTTCAGTAAACTAGATTATTAATTAAACTCTTTAGTTAAATAATCTTAATTATTAATTCTATTATTACTCCACCATAAATATGCAATTGCACTCTTAGTGATTATGGAATGTATTTGCAGAGTATTCTCGTGTAGTCCATGATATAATCATTTCACGTAGTTATGCCCTTCAATTATTTTTTCGTAAATTAGAGTCAGTCAAAATTACCGCTTTATTCTTCTAATTAGTTCTTGATCCTTAAATATCATTAATCCACTAGTGATTGACTAATTTATAATCCTAATATAAATTTGAGTTCAATAACCATTCAGTTCCAGAATTAACACTTAAGTGAATCAATATACGACCCGTTAGGAAAGCTTAGATTTTAAATATTGTAAGATTATGTTCCCAGCCATCCACATAACTGAATCTCCAAAATAAAAGTTACTAGCATGTTTTAGAAACAATTCTTAACGAATGAATCAAAAGATTATGTAGACATGTATAGGAGTTCATGACTACTCAGGATTCAGACTGATCTACAGATGATCATCAGATTTATGTGTATTAAATTTTTATGATAAATAAAAAGTTAATAAAGATATTAATTCACATCGGTCTTGTCATTTATAATCATATTATGTAAAGTATATTCACTAAGATATATATCCACATCAATGATTCGGGTCTAGATCACATGTATTCATAATACTTAGTGAACCGTACTAGTAACAATTCAATAAAAATTCAATACTTTAATATGTTACTGATAATTTTATTCATTATCTATGATCTTAATCTTCTCGTACGAATACAAAATCATAGTCTCATTAATGAATACTGAATTTTCAGGTATTTATATAAATTATTCAACAATAATTTAAAATGACAATTATAAAAAATGTAATTCCATTAAGTTTCATATTAAAATGTCAATACACATGTTTTGAGGGCATTATCCCCTATAAAGTCCTCATAAATGACATCATTTATGATATTTTTTAATTTTAAAATCAATTTCATCCATAATTTTTGAAATATATCAATTATGGCAATTTTCTAAAAAATTATTAATGTAGCAAATTTATATATGTATGGCTGTGTGCCTATATATATATATATATGAGTGTGTATATATATATTATAT